>JAMQGT020005028.1:0-26061 GCA_024447675.2 Pterophyllum scalare | reverse complement strand
TTATGTAATTGTACTTCGTTCAGCCACGTATTGTTGACTTGAAGCAAACAAGAAAACAATCTTTATTATGGCTGATGGAAACCAAGAATATAAAAAATTAAGTCTGAAACACAGGCACAGTGACGCTGTATACAATTCAATTCAATTAAATTTTATTTATATATCACAACAAACAGTCGCCTCAAGGCGCTTTGTATTGTGGGTAAAGACCCTACAATAACACAAAAACCCAACAGTCAAAACGACCCCCTACGAGCAAGCACTTGGCGACGGTGGGAAGGAAAAACTCCCTTTTAACAGGAAGAAACCTCCAGCAGAACCAGGCTCAGGGAGGGGCAGTCATCTGCTGCGACCGGTTAGGGCTGAGGGGAGAGAGACAGGACAAAAGACATCCTGGGGAGGAGAGACAGAGATTAATAATAATGATTAAATACAGAGTGAAGTATAAACAAGTAAATAAAGGTGAATGAGAAGAAACAGTGCATTATGGGACCCCCCCCCCCCCCTCAGCAGCCTAGGCCTATAGCAGCATAACTAAGGGGTGGTTCAGGGTCATCTGATCTAGCCCTAACTATAAGCTTGATCAAAAAGGAAAGTTTTAAGCCTAATCTTGAAAGTAGAGAGGGTGTCTGTCTCTCGATTCAAAGCTGGGAGCTAGTTCCACAGACAAGGGGCCTAAAAGGTCCGATTTTATTTACATTGTACACGCTTCCCTTAGGCACTATTATTAGAAAGCATTGCATCAATTTTCATTGTTATGCAGATGATACTCAGCTTTATCTATCGATGAAGCCAGATGACAAACATCAATTAGTTAAACTGCAGGAATGTCTTAAAGACATAAAGGCCTGGATGACCTCTAACTTCCTGCTTCTAAATTCAGATAAAACTGAAGTTCTTGTACTCGGCCCCACAAATCTTAGAAACATGGACGCCTAGGCTGCTGAGGGGGGGTCCCATAATACACTGTTTCTTCTCATTCACCTTTATTTACTTGTGTATACTTCACTCTGTATTTAATCATCATTATTAATCTCTGCCTCTCTTCCACAGCATGTCTTTTGACGTGTCTCTCTCCCCTCAGCCCCAACCGGTCGCAGTAGATGACTGCCCCTCCCTGAGCCTGGTTCTGCTGGAGGTTTCTTCCTGTTAAAAGGGAGGTTTTTCCTTCCCACCGTCGCCAAGTGCTTGCTCATAGGGGGTCATTTTGACTGTTGGGTTTTCTCTGTGTTATTGTAGGGTCTTTACCCACAATACAAAGCGCCTTGAGGCGACTGTTTGTTGTGATTTGGCGCTATATGAATTGAATTGAATTGATTTGAATTGAATTGAATTGAATTGAAGTGAATTGAATTGAATTGAATTGAATTGAATTGAATTGAATTGAATTGAATTGAATTGAAAGCTGAAGGCTCTGCCTCCCATTCTACTTTTAAGTATCCTAGGAACCACAAGTAAGCCAGCAGTCTGAGAACGAAGTGCTCTATTGGGGTGATATGGTACTATAAGGTCTTTGAGATAAGATGGGGCCTGATTATTCAAGACCTTGTATGTTAGGAGAATGATTTTAAATTCTACTCTAGATTTAACAGGGAGCCAATGAAGAGAAGCCAATATGGAAGAAATATGCTCTCTCTTTCTAGTCCCTGTCAGTACTCTAGCTGCAGCATTTTGGATCAGCTGAAGGCTTTTCAGGGAGCTTTTAGGACAGCCTGATAATAATGAATTACAGTAGTCCAGCCTAGAAGTAATAGAAGTAATACACACAAGGTAAGGAGAGATGTGGAAACACCAGGGTAACAAACCACAACTAAGACCAATAAAGACAATAACAAAGCAAGTCAAACCAATGGCAAAGCACAAAAGATAAGTTACTACCAAAATAAAAATGTAAGTGATGAAACGAGGACTCACATAACAAAGATGAAGACTTGACAACTAGAGGGTACAGGGGAGGCAATAAACCCCTAAACACAATGAACCAAATATTAGTAATGGCAGATGAAGCCTCATGAAGCTTTGAAGCTTTCCTTCCAATTGGTTCAAAAAAGGTTAATTTCTCAAGGCTTCATGTGCAAACACACACACACACACACACACACACACACAGCCCTTGCTGGTCAAAACCTTTATTGTCATTTAAGGTATTTGTGCTGCCCTCTTGGCTGTTTTGCAATAGTGTTAGCATGGGAAAAATGACTGCCATTGACTGTCATTCATTCAATCATACATTCATTCATCTGTTTTTGATTGATGTGTGGGTAATGGTAATAGAATTCTATCAATATAAAAAACTTGTCAGTATGATTTCGGACAGTGTTTATGTAAATCCAATAGGAAACAAGATTTTTCTGTTAAAACTGGTACAGTGTTTTCAAAAGATGGGACAGTGATTGTGCTTATGAATACTGGGGTGATGATGACTTTATTCATTTTTATTAAGATATAATATTTTTTCCATTGTGCTTGGACTCAATCAGTTTCTGTTTTTGGAACTAACCTCCCCAGCTTGTGGGGAAAATCCTTTCACATGGTACTGAGGAGGAAGGCGTGAACAAGTATCCCACAGCAGGCCTGTATAGACTTGGAGATATGCCTCTGCCACCCCAGTTGCAAACACTTCACATTGGAATGAAAAAAAAAAAAATTGTACATATTATAGTTGTAACACGTTTGAAACTAACACCCATTTGGAACAATCCAGATATTTGTCAGAAAAGGCTGAATTTTCCTGTTTTGGCGTGATCAGGGTATAAATAATTTAGAACATATTATTCAAGATGGAAACCTTATTACATTCCAAGAACTTAAATCAAAATATGGAATTGGCAACAGTAGATTTCTTTGGACATCAGCAACTGAAGTCCATCCTGCAGGGAAGATTTAATCACAATCAATTGAATTCAGAAATACCTACATGGTTAACAGAATTTCTAAACCTCTGTACCCCTAAATTTTTATCAAAATTATATAAATTATTACTAAAAACTGATGATTCAGTTTCCCTCCCAATTGCAAAGTGGGAGCATGATCTTTCTGTCATCCTGGATCATAACGTATGGACAGAAAAATGATTAAATATCTTCACGATGACTAGAAGTCCTAAATGACAATTTATACAATATGAACTTTTCCATAGAATGCACTATATCGGACACAGGATGTTCCAAATGGGCACCCACTGTACAAGCAATTGTACATGGATGTGGGTAGTGTTTTTTTTGTTTTTTGTTTTTTTTTGGGGGGGGGGGGCACCACGTTTCCAACTCAGGCTAGTTTGTCTTGTCTCTTGTTTGTATCTATTGTTGAGTGAACGGGTGTCTGGTGTTGAGCAGGCTATCCTCTGCGGTGGGAGCGGTGGCGCCGGTCTCAGGTGCTGCTGTGCTCCGTGGTGCTGTCGCCACGACCCCAGGCCCACCTCTCCCTGCCCTGTGCTGAGGTGTCGGAGGTCGGGGTGCCTACTGAGCCAGTGAACAGCTGGCTCTCTTCTTCCATGTTGCCCTTTTCTTTCTGGTCATATTAACTGCATCTTATACACCTCGTACATTCACAAAACATAAATACAAAACATAAATACATACACTTAATCGTCTTATCACTTACAAGTTGTTGGAGGGGGAGGTGTGGATGGGTCATCCTGCACCCCGATTTCCTACGCCTCGCCCAGGGTGGGGGTCAGGTGGTGCATTGTGGGCTGGCAGCATCCTGGGGTCGGGGAGGTTGTCCACTTGCCCCAACTTCAGAGGGTGGGGAGATGTGGATATATTTGTGTCTCTGTGTATTTGTCACAGTCTTAGTGGGTGTATTTGGGTGGGTGAGTTGATGTATGTATTTGTAGGAGTTGATGTGTGTATTTGTGTATCTGTGCATATGTATGTGTGTGTGTGTGTGTGTGTGTGTATGGCTGGACCTGGGTCTGGGCCTTGTTGTGCCTTGCCTCCCTGCTGTTCCTCACTGGTTGCTCCTCTGCTCCCCACCCCCCTGGGGTGTGGGTGCCTTGGGGTTCCTGAGCAGAGCTAGATGTTCTGGCATGGGTGTTGACTTGCTCCCTTGAGGGTTGTGGTCCCGGGCGGCTTTGTCTTCTTCGGTGGGGGGACTCTACGGGGTGTCGGGCAGTTCTTGAGCACCTGGGGCCCTGCCACCGGCCTGCACAGGGGGGGCTGGCCTTTGGAGCGGGCTGGTTTCCCATAGCTTTGAGTTCTCTGAGGCCCTTGCTTCTCGGCTGGGGGGGGGCTCCTTCTACGTTCTCCCTCTCCCTTCTACTGGGGCAGGCATGTAGTTGTCTTTGGAATGTGTGGCCACGGGTCTTCATGGCTCATGATGGGCTGTTGTGGCCTGGGTTTCCTGGGTCTTTCTCTACCTGCCTCTGGCTTCTGATGAGCGGAGCTGCGACTTTCTGCCCTCATTAGTAGGTACATTTTATGACACAGACACAAACACTCATGCAATTACAACACAACAAAATGACTGGCTTGTGTAGCCATGCTTGGTTTGTTTTGTTTTTCCCACATAAATTTATTTTTCCAGGTATTGTTTGTTTTTTGTATGTTGTTTTTTCTTCTCTTACAGGTAAAACAGTTAATGAGCCATTTTGGTTTATTTACTTGTGCTCTATCCCCTTTTTTCTGTTTTCTCCCTATTCTCCTTTTTTTTCTCTTCTCTCCTTCTTTTTCTTTTCTTTTCTTTTTTTCCTCAGCCTGTCAACTCTGGCACAGGTATATGTATGTGAACATTAGCAACATCTGCGGGTCTTAGCCTTTTTAAAAAAAATAATGTTGAATATCTGATTTGAAAAAGGTGTCTTAAAATGTTATTTTATCTAAAGATTTCTCCCTCAAACCAAAAGTAATCTGTCTCCTCACATTCTCTGCCAACAATCAGTCTGGATGTCCCCCTCACTTCTCTCTGTAATGCACCCTCTGAGTGTTTTTCTCATGTTTGTTTGGTGAGCAGTCAGCACAGTTTTTATATCACTGCCACACACAGCGAGGAATAGCTGACCTCAGGAGAGGACGCAGATGTGACTCTTCCCTGGGAGCAGCCATCATCAAAAAAGGCCTCCCACCCTCGTTTGTCCCCTGGTCCCTGATTAGCAAGGACACATGGACCAAATATGTCCAGCCCTACTGAGTTCATCTGAAGCCTGAAACACAAACACTTCAAGAGTAAACATCCTCTTCTGCTGTAGCATTATGTAGATTATTTTCTTAGTTTAACTAAAAAGAAAAATAGAGAATGACTTCTTGGATTTTGGCTTTCATGTCATTTGAATTTCCCTATATATTTTTTAATTTTTTTTTTAAAGACAGTTTAAGCTGGATAACTCCTAGTTTTGTTTCTTGCAGATGTTTGAGAATTGCTTTGAAACATAGTATGATTAAGACTTTCATATGCTTTCTGTGTTTTTGACCGCTGTTGCCCATTTGAAATCCCACTTTATTAGGTACACCTTGATAGTACTGGGTTTAACCACTTTTGCTTTCATACCTGTCTTAATTCTTCGTGGAACAGATTCAACAGTGTGCTGGAAACATTCATCAGAGACTTTGGCCCATATTGACATGACAGCATCACACAGTTGCTGCAGATTTGTTGGCTGTACATTTATGATGTGAATCTCTTGTTCCACCCCATCCCAAAGGTGCTCTATTAGATTGAGATCTGGTGACTCTGGAGGCCATTTGAGTACAGTGAACTCACTGTCATGTTCAAGAAACCAGATCAGAGGATCTGAGCTTATCCTGCTGAAAAAGCGGCCCTCACAATCCCCCATGTTTCCCACAAATTATCCCCCGTACCATTATACCACCAATCTTTGATTGTCCAATGTTGGCGAGCCTGTGTGAATTGTAGCCTCAGTTTCCTGGTCTTAGCTGACAGGAGTGGCATCTGGTGTGGTCTGCTGCTGCTGTAGCCCATCTGCTTCAAGTTTTAACATGTTTTCTGGCTGTAATGAGTGGTTATTTGAGTTATTGTTGCCTTCCAATCAGCTCGAAGCAGTCTGGCCATTCTCTGACCTCTGATATCAACAAGGCATTTTCACCCAGGGAACTGCCGCACACTGGAGATTCTCTCTTTTTCAGACCAGTCTCTGTAAACCCTAGAGATGGTTGAGTGGGAAATTCCCAGTAGATCAGCAGTTTCTGAAAGACCAGCCTATCTGACACCAACAACTATGGCACATTCCAAGTCACTTCTTCCCCATTCCGATGCTCAGTGTGAACTTCAGAAGGTTGTCTTCACTATGACTACATGCCTAAATGCATTGAGTTGCTGTCATGGGTGATGACATATTTGTGTTGAGGAACAGATGAGCAGGTGTAGCTGGCGAGTGCACATTTGTTTTTGAATGCAGTTTCTTTTTTTGAACAAACAAAAGGATCTATGTATATTTAATTATCTTGCTATTAATTATTAATTTAATTTGTTTATATTTTTATTTAATAAAACTAGTTGATTTGGGAATTACAGTTATGATTGCTACATCACTGCGGTCTGTGGGACATGTAATGCAATGATGTGATGTGGAAATGGAACAAATTCAGTACTCCTTTTGAGTTTATATCCATAAACTTAAAAGTAATATTAATGATAACAATAACAGCAACATAAATCGTACATATAAAATAAAGTTAACATTGCAAACCCTGAATTATATACATAGTAAACCTACTTTAAACTGTAAACAAAGATGGCATACAATAATTTGCAAATCATTCAAACCATACATTTAATACAGAAAACTAGTCAAATTTTGATACTGAAAAATATTTCCATCTACCACCTCCTCTAGGCTCATTATAGATTTAATGCTTGTAACACATACAAAGGACAACAAAGGACGACAAAGGTCGTTTATGTTCCTGTGTCTGTTTTGTTCCCGTGTTTTGGCCCTTCTGTGTTTAGTTTCCCTTCCTGTTGTTTCTTTGTGTAATATTTGATTCCCTCTGTCAGGTTTTCTTAAGTCTGCGTGTGTGTGTGTGTGTGTGTGTGTGCCTTATGTTTAGTTACTTCCTGTTTATTTTGGCAGTCCGGTGTTCCCTGTGTTTTGTGTTTAGTTTTGCTTCTTGTATTAGTTTCATTCATTCCACCTGTTGTGCCGAGATGTTTTCACTCACCCCCCGTTCCCCCTGTGTATTTAAGGTCTCGGTGTTGTTTAGTTTTTTATTTAGGTCCTCGTCATTCCTTCATCTAGGTTGATGTTCCTGCTGTGAGGTTTGTGGTTTCGAATTTCGAGTTTCAAGTTTCTTGGTGTAGCTGGCTCCTGTCCAGCCTTATTGTGTTTCAGCGTTATACTAATAAAGTCTAGCACAAGTAATGCTCTTGCCTCCGTGTCCTGCACTGGGGTCCTCCCTGCCTTGCCTGCCTGTAGAAGCCATGACAAGATGTAGAAACACTACCATCTTCTCTGGGCTTGAGGTAATTTACGGAAGACTGTATGCTGGTGATTTGTAATTACCGGCATACCAATTAAAAGCTACGGGATGGCTGTAAGTCGAAACGATATCAGATTCTGGAGCAACATACATGCTGCAATCCAACTGAGAGACAATCCCAAACTACAATTAGCACACCACAACAGTATGCCTCTATAATAAATTGACTTGACACCCACTGAAAACATTTGCAGGATTATGAAATGACAAATGCGCAACAAAAGGCGCACTGCACTGTTAAACAGCTGAAATCCTATTTAAAGCAACAAAGGGAAAACATTTGGTTTTCAGCACTACAGCAACAGCACAGAGTCAGAACCAACAAACATTTTTTGCCACCAGTAAGTCATAATTTCAGGTTATTATCTCAAAAGTTCAACTTACTAAGTCAAACTGATAAAATAACTCAAAATTAAGAAGTTATTAAGTTATAACCTGAAATTTTAAGATACTATCCCAAGGCAAGTCTTCACTGCCTTCTCTTATTTACATTTTGCAGTGTCCTGATTTTTAAAGAATCAGCGTAGAGGTTAAGCATTAGTTAAGAATATGACTTTTATGACTTTGTACTCTTGCGAAAAGGTTTCCATATAAAATATCAACAATGAGCATCAGGCTTGTTCTGGACCAGTAGCAGCACTGCTGAGTGAAGTTAATATGACTATTGGGCAAACAGCCTAACCAAAGTTATTTGCAGAATAGAAAAGCGCTGTCAGCTTTTCTATTCTGCAATTACGATGTGTATGGTGCAGGAGAGTAGTGCGGTGTCAGACTTGAGTACAGAGAAGGTGATCAATGTAAGGTCATCTACAGTACAGATGGAGGCAACAGCTGTCTGTGGTCACATGAGCTATCCCTCTGCCTCGAGGAGGGTCCTTCTGCCAGAGGCCTATCAACATTTCCCTCCTCCACAAACCCATAAACATCCGCAGCATAAGCTTCCCTCTGAAAGTCTGCGTGGATGTATTCCAAGATCATCTCACTCACTCTCATATTTCATTCTTTTTTTTGTCAAGCACCAACAGCCTCGCAGTATTTTTGGAGCTTTCCCTTCAAAGCTCAGCCTCTCAGTGAGAACAAGGCCTTTTATTTGAGGCCCGTCAAATTGAATGTTCTTGGTTTTGTGCAGACGTGTCCGTGTGCTGGCGGGGAGGCTCTGGGATGGGGTTTGTCCTTTGAGGTGGGGTTGCATGATGACGGGTCTGACACAGATCTAACCCGAGCCTGGAAAAGACAAATGCACGCACGCTGCAGCTCCTGGTAACAGATGGAGCAATAAAGTGCAAGACGTGTCAAATGTTTTGCTGTTTGACTGATAGACTTTGGCTCAGCTCATACTGGCTTTTTCCATTTTTCTTGAACTTGGGACGTGAGCAGATGGCTTTGAGCGACTTTTCCACTGTATGAAGTTGCATGTGATTACATGGGCACAGCACTGTTTGCAAGCACAATCTATCTGAAGTATCCCCACAAAACACCCACCTCTGTCTACAGAGATAGGTACAGAGAGAGGTAGTAGATTGTCACAGGCAAGGCAAGGGCGAGTCTAAGTGGCACTCCAATCTATATCACCACCACATCCATCACGACTTCACTTCAAAATTGCTGTGACAAACTGCCCCAGAAGCCAGTATTATTCCTGGCTGTACAGTGCTGCTACTGCTTCTGCTGCACATTTGAGTACTGACAGTTATTTAGAGGATTGCAAGATAAGGGGAAATCTTCTGAGTAAGAACATTTCCAACTCTCTCAAAGGGTTAGGAGATGAGGCTGGTTCATACTGAAAGAGTCTTACTAGGATTTAGGATGGTATTAAAAAAAAGTGTGGCAGCTTAACAAAGATAGTGACAAGTTGAAAATTAATCACCAGAAACATTTTGATACATTTCTGTTAAAACATCTGCCGTGAAGTCAGAGTTTCCCACTGAAACCAGTTCCCCTCAAGCTGTTTTCCCCATTAATACAGCAAGGTTGACAAAGTTCAGTGAAGGCAAATAAGGACAGGTATTTACTCAGTGTTACATAAGCCATCCTGACTCACAAAAAAAGAGGCAAGGACAAGTTTCTGCATTTAAAATGAGTGGTTTAGTATTACTCTTCTATAAGGGACACAAAAGACAACAGTCAATATTTATGCGCTGGAGCAGAGGCTGAAATACTGCAGTTTTCAGTCTCTGTGGGCCAAATAAAAAAATACCAGATTATTTTCCATCATGCAACTATCGGTATTGCTTTCTATTAAACATAAATTTGTAAGGTTCTCATCTGAGTGAGAAGACAATTTTGACCTAGGTTTTTTTTGCCTCTGTACAACACCACACTGGATTTTAAAATCCAGACTATCCAGACCTGATTGAAGTGCAGACTTTGTTTCAATTCAAGGGATTTAAAAGTATTGCAGTAACTGTTACAAATGTTTTTATACACAGTCCCCTATTTCAGAAGCTCAAAAGTATCTGAACAAACTAAAAAGGTTTTAAATATAAGAATTGTTTTTAATACTTGGGTAAAAATCTTTTGTAGTCATGACTGCCTGAAGTTTAGAACACATAGACATCAAGCGTTTCCTTGAGATGCTCTGCTAGACGTTTACTGCAGCCACAACTGCTGCTTGTTTGAGTCTTTCTGGCACCCGTTTTGTGTTTGGTAACTGAAGAACATCATCTGTTGGAGTGAGATCAGGTGACTGACTTTGCTTTTGAAGAATATCACATTTCTTTGTCTTGAGACTCTCGCAGAATGCTTTGATCTGTACGAAGAAATTTGTTCAGACCTGTGCAAGCTGTTTTCTAGCGAAGTCTAATCAGGCCTTCTTGTTCTTGAGCATAACCAGTAGTTTGTGCCTTGTTGTAACAGGGAACCAATGAAGAGGAGCCAATATGAGAGAAATATGCTCTCTCTAGTTCCTATCAGCACTCTCACTACAGCATTTTGGATCAGCTGAAGGCTTTTCAGTGCGCTTTTAGGACAGCCTAACAATGAATTACAACAGTCCAGCTATTTCATGTTTGGAAGATTTTTATAACTGGTGTCATCTTCCAAGAAAAAACAAAAACAAAACAAAAAAATTCCATTGGAAATCACAATTTAAAAGGATTTCAGGAAAACCTTTCAGTTTGAAAAAGAAACAAAAAAAGTGAACAAATATCTGAGCAGAAGGTTGTAACAAACTGGTTTTCATTTATTTCTCTCATAAATAACACTGAACAAGCATTGTACAGTGATAAATAACATTTATACACTGTAAAATTCTCTGTATTACAAAATACAGTATATGTGTAATGCACTTGATACAGATGGGGAAGCATTACATTTCATAGCACCAAACACGACCGTTAGCATTGACCTTTTAGGTTAATGATACACAACCAATATTAATTATTTTATATATATATATATATATATATATATATATATATATATATATATATATATATATATATATATATATATATATATATATATATATATATATATATATATATATATATATATATATATATCACTTGCATCTCAAACTCAGGTCTCGTATGGGTGTCTATGAAATATACTTCCCTTGGGAATCAGTTGTTGCATAACTATATCTAAGTTAAGTTGAGCCCACCGAGGAAAAACCAAAGCCTTTAAGTGTCAAACAAAATTTTACACAATCTCAATTCCCAGGTGAGACGCTTAAACGTTATGAAGAGTGTCCACGGTGGCCAATCAAGTTTCATTTTCATGTTTGATTTTTGCATTAAACATGGTGAAACATCCACTTTTCCCACTTCTGAGCAGAACAGCTTCATTAATCCCAATATGGAGAGTCTGTTAGGGGGCATCTAAGACTTTGTAAAAGAAGGAAAAACATATTTCCGTGCTTTTATACGGTGACTGAGTGTTAAGCTTTCAATTCAAGCGAGAACCTGTAAAAGTGTTTAGATCTAACGATGAAGATGTTCGTGCGATCTATAAGCAGTTGGTCGCTTCAGGGACTCTCTGAACTAAAGTGGCATGACACCAAGCAAGCTGTCCTGACCACAGATGTTGGCGTGTCTCGCGACATGTCTTTCAGATCATAGGCAGCTCAGCAATGTCCGTCAAGAGGCAGCGGAGGGTAAAAGGCAGGCTGAACACTGTAACACAAACCTGGGAATGGTGATACTCGATCTTACAATAAAATACAGATCAAACAACTGAAATGCATCTTTTATTCACTTAACTGATCTTTAACACTGGGGCTGAACAATTCCCAGCACTTAAGAGCTTACTGGTAGGACTTCATTATGGGATTATATATAGATATAGATATATATTTGTAATAATTTATTTTTGCTTTTAACTATCAAAATTATTGCTAAATTCAAACAGGAAGGGGCCCTTTAATCAACATTTAGTGTGAAAATAACTATAGCTTGCCAGGCAGCTGACAGCATGGAATGTGTTTGGGCAAAGACCGATTCTGGCTTTAACAACAACAAACTGGTACAAAAATTAAAATTAAAAAAAAAATAAAAAAAAATGTGCCAGCATCACAAAGCAGGCTTTTGTGAACAACTACAGGGACATTAAGATTAGAATTTTTATAGGAGCCCTTAATAATCCTCTATCAGACCTGGTCTGAGGAGCAGCATCACAATAAATGTAAAAATAAAAAGTAGTATCACATTCATCATTTAGTGTCCGTGTTGTGTTTGATTGTCGGCATCTGAGACACATCCAGTTCTCCTTTTGACCAACCAAACCCATTTCTAGTTCATCTGTATGAAAATAATGTTTGTCTGTAGTGGACTGTGCAAAAGAACCTACGACACGAGATCCTTGTTGTTGTATTAAGAGCTTAAACAATTAATAAAAAAAAAAAGTTCACAGGTGACATCTATAATCACCAACAAGTAAAAAGTCTTAAGTCGCACGTAGCCTCACCTCAGGTGGGGTCAGTGTCGTAACGTCTGATAAGCTTCATCAATTCATGGCACATTAAAAAATAAAAGCTTTATCTCATCGAGTTCACGCCTCTGTGTCAGTAAGGTAAACCCTACACTAAAGACAGACTTGGGTTTGTGTTATGTTGTATGCATGACAGCATCTCTCATTAGTTTGGTTTCAGCACTGAAATGTGACATTCTTGCCGTTTCGCTCCTCGATGTATTGCACTGATTTATCAAAACTACCATTTTAAACAAAACACCTATGTAATACTCCCTATGAGAAAAATCTCACAGTCAAAACAAAATGTAAAATAAACAATGAAAAAAAATCATGACATGAATCATTAAACATTTGCTGACATCTCAGTTCAATAAGTGTGAATCTCTTGCAGGGCGTGTGGCTCTGAGTTACACATGTACTTCAAACTTCCTGGCAGAAACATTCCTGAATTTCCTGCTCTCCTCTCCAGCTGCTCCTATCAAACCTGCAGAAGTACTCAACTGATATCCAGGCAGGAGAGGTCAATTCATCTGATGTGGTTTTAAGCCAGAGGACAGCCACACAGCCTGCATGCAGAGAGCCCTGCAGTGCACAGTGGGAGCTTTCCCATTCTCTCCTTAATCCAAAAATAAGACACTTTAAAAAATTTAAAAAAAAACAACATATGTAAACACAAAGCAATTCAAAAATATTAATAATGCCCTTATTATTCATACTGTAAATAAGCAAAGGATGTAGACAAATAAAATTATTTGATCACCTGAAATAAAACACAAACAGGTATAGTATGAAATGAAGGTGCATAGGCTGGTGTTCTTTTCTTGAAAGCTCTGGATTGCACATTCACACTTATAGCCGGCAGTTTATTTCCTGTATGTATTAATAACTTGTTCACTGCGCTACCTGTCATAATTTAACCCACTCTCATGGCAAAAGTGAAACAGTCACGTCAGATAATCTAGAAAACTTGAAATCAAGCAGAAAGCTTTGTATTTTAACCCAATCATTTTCTTAGTAGCTTTGGTGCCTAAAGCCAAACAACAATGAAAGAAAATTAAACTTAAGTGTAAAGATAATAAAGTTTAGAAGCCCTGTCAAGGACTGAAACTAATGGCTTGAGTGTATGATTAACTTATACCACTGTCACCACCTCCTGCCTCCTAACGTGGACTTTGTAACTGGATGCGCTACAATTTATGCCCATGAACACAAATGCAGAGATTAAATATCGTGACTATTTCACAAGCTGCCGTGAGAACATCATATTTCCTGTAACAGATGTAAATACCTTAATAAGAATATTAACTAAAAAAATAAAACCAAAAACAAACTACCGTTATGACGTACCACTTTCATCAACACCATTTACTCTCAGGTCCAACACGACACTTCTGTACCAACTACAGGCGTACACTTTCAGGGTGCTCAGAGCAAGATGCCGGGATGAGCACAGCAGTATGTTACCACACCACCGGCACGTTTTGGACACCGGCTGAACTGTGCAGGTTCCCTTAAGCTATGCACGTCTCACTGACCAGGTCACGGCAGCTACCGCCACGTGCGGCGATTCAAAGTCACACTATGTTGATGCAGTTTCCGCTGCCAGCTGTCGCCCTCTTGCTGCAGTAGGTGAAGCTGCTGTGATTTGTGGAGGAGCCGTTCATGTGCGATGACTTCAGCTCCATCTGGCAGGCTGCGATGGCTGCGTTGAGCTCTACCTGAGCGCGATGCACCACGTAGAACATCAAGCCGATGCTGATGATGATCTGCGGAGCGGAGCAGTGCAAGAAGCTCTTTGTTAATTAATGTCTGAGGTAATGAGGCTTCTGCTTGTGTAATGATGATGATATATTCTACTGCATGATAATAATAATACATCTTTTTTGTCCCCGAGAAGCAGGAAGGGATGAGGACAAAATATTTAGCAACTTTATGACTTTTACTAATTAAAATTAGATAAACAGTCTTAAGGAGTTAAGTGACTAACAAGTAACTTACTAATTAGAAACTAGGACAGAGGTTGACTGTAGGGATGTTTTGTTTAGACCTTTATTTCATTACTTATTTATTCCGTATTACTTATTTAGTTAAAATCTATAGACACTGGTGTATCTTTCTGTTTTTAAAGGAGCATTTCAACATTTTGTTATTATCTACTTTCTATGAGAGGAGATCTAGACCACTCCCATATCTGTATGAAAAGCTACAGCTACTACAGCTTAAAGCCAACTTTAAGCTGTAGCAGCTGTAGTTAATGAAATTTTCAGTTAATGAAAAAAATAGACTGAGGGTAGATGCCAGACAACCAGTAAAGGCATCACAGGAAGGTACAGTAAATGCATTTCCCAGAATGCCCACCTATTTCAAATTATCTACTAAAGGTAACAAGCGTTCAGAGACTGAAGTGGTATGAAAACTGAGTTAGGAGCCACTAAAATACAGAGTTTATGACACTGAACAACAACCACTAATATGTTATATAAATCATATTAAATGGTTTCTATTTAAGGTTGGTATCAACTCTAATGCCATCCATTCATTTTCTTAACTGCTTATCCAACTTAGGGTTGCAGAGAGGAGGGGTCTATCTCAGCTGGCATCAAGCGAGAGGCAAGGTACACCCTGGACAGGATTCCAGTCCATCACAGAGCAAAACAATAATATGAAACAACATGAAACAATACCACCTCCTTACCGCTCGTCTGACCCATAACTCCACACAGAAACTGCCTCTGAGCCCTGAGCACTTGTGAGGACTATGTTGTAGAACGCTGAAATGGACTTCTGAGCTGAGGTGATGCCTAGGCATATTCTTACACCTGTGCAAGGCTAAGCATTCTACTCACGCATTTATGCAGCAGACATGAGGGCGTGCCAGGTATCATGGTGCACTGGAATACTTTTTCACAAGTTGGGGAAAAAGTGACTGAACAACAATACCTGTCACATAATTATGTGGGTATGGTTCACAGCTTTGGGTCACTTTTCTGGCATCAACAAGCACAGCTGTTTTAATACTTGACAGAAGAGTCATTATGACTTCCTTAAGTGAGAGGAACAGATGTGTCACCAAGGTGCTATTCCAAGAAACATGTTCAACAACCTCAGAGTTAAAAAATGAACTTTGAGTTCCAGAACAGCTGATGTGAGTAAGTTTAATCAGTTCTGAGTATGTTAAGCACCTGAGTGAGTAGAGACAGACATCATTAATAGAGCTCTGATAACACTACTCACATCGCAAGGGGTAAATAAAGAGCAGAGGCTCCATTTTAATACAGTGGACCAAGGAATATGAACACGTGTCAGTGCTGACAGTGATTTATCTTACAAACAGGAGGGAAGAGGAGTCATTTAAATTAGCTTGGTTTTGATCTCAGTCTGTCATCATCATAGATAGAATAAAAGTTTGTGTGTGTGTGTGTGTATATAACTTTTGAGTGGTACTGTCAGTGTGTGTGTGTCTCTCACAAATCCTTTGTTTGCAATAACAATAATAAAAAACTGCATCAAGCCTGTGACCCACTGACATCACTAAACCTTTGTATACTTCTTTTGTGATGGTTTTCCAGGCTTTCACCACAGTCTCTTTCACTTGTTTGTTTTGGAGGGTAGACCCTTCATTCTCTTCTTCGGCAGGTAAAATGCTCTGTAGAATTTAAGTCTGGAGACTGACTAGGCCAGTCTGAAACTTTCCACTTCCTGCCCCTGATGAAGGCCTTTGTAGTTTTGAAAGTGTGTTTTGGCTCACAATCTTGCTACATGATGAAGTTTAAAAGGAAATGTGATCCAACTTAGAACATTCTGGGATACCTCAGTGTTGGGGCAAATCTGGCATGTGGTGCTAATTTCTTCTGTTATCTGACAGACCTTATTTAACTGGGAACAATCGTTTTGGAAGATGGTGAATTGGTGGTTATTCAGGTGAATGAGGGGATGACCCTTTCAACAACTTCAAAAGCAGTTGGCCCTAACATAGAGGCAGCTTTCCTAAATTATTCCAGCTTTACTGTGACACTAATAAAGTGACCTCCTGAGACCCTGTGTCTTCATAAGCAAACTTTACATTTTGGCTTTTCTGCACCTTATACTACATTCTACTCATTAAAGTGTTTCACACTTTGTTAAACAATGCTGACTTTATTGTGTTATGCTTATATGTCCCCATATAAGGATGTTATTTTTTTTTAATTATGTAACAACTGCATAAAAAAGAGGAAGCTGAGTTTATATACTTATCAGGTCCAACTAATCCAACAGTAAGAATTTTAAAATTAATTCGTAACAAGAACTTGGGTCTCAGGAAATTAAAAAAAAAATCCATCCTATTTGTCCATATAGGATAAATTTACTAGAGGCGAGCTCCCACTGGAAAACTAGATCAAATTGCTCACCAATTCACTGCTGAACATTGCATGGCTCTTTCTGCAGTGTCTCATCGCCTGAGAGAATTTGAACTGAAAACTCATTAACAGATCATTAACAGATAGACTCACAAAGCTAGACATAAATCTGCTGAAGGACATAGATTGCATGGATAGAGGAGAACTGTTGATATTTAATTTAACTGAGTCAGATGGGAAATATGTCCAACATAAAACTGGGAAAAAAAACCCAAACTGTGAGAAGAAGTCAGTTAAGTTTGTAAGAGTAAGAGCCTTTACTGTCATTATACAGAACAATGAATGAAATTGGAGGGCCGCTGCGTCTGTGCGCGCCGCCATCTTAAACCTTGTTAAACTGCCAAACTGGTTGAACAATTCCACAAATCTGATAACACTGATATACTGAAATGGCTCAAAGTCCTCCTCAAACAAGCATCCAAACAAGAATCTCTAGAAAAATCTCTGAGGACAAATTCATGAAACTGACTACAGGTAAGCTGTGGAAGAGTGGAATAAGCTCAAACCAGATCAATGTGAGAAACATCCCATAGATGTGCTGAAGTCATTCCAAGAAAAGAGCATCCACACTTCCTGTTTGTAAGCTTCTTTGTTTGTCACAGTATTTACTGTTCTCCATTTTAGTACGTTTTAAATAGAAGAATTTTTTTTTTTTAACAAAAAAGTGCTATATCCGCAGATAATATTCCTTCAATAGCGACCAATATTTAAGAGAAAAAAATCAAAAGTAATATTCATATTCTTTTCTGATTTTGATTTAATCTTTAGTATAGTCACAGTATAGTCACTTGCTGCAACAAGCTCTGCTGTGCTTCTTTTTTTTTCTTTCTTTTTTTAAAATTTTATACAGAGTTGAGCAAGAATTTTTGAGCAAAGCAAAATCTAAAATCTAAAATCTGGAATATTTGGAAATTATTACCTTCCTATTTAATGTATTATCACCACCAGCTCACCTGCAGGCTGAACACAAAGTAGCCACTGATGCTTTGCTCAGCGATGACGTCCTCCATGGTGCGAAGCGTGGTGCCCAGGTAGGAGTTGAGAAGCTGTGTGGGCAACAGACCCACAGAGGAGGCCACCAGGTAGTTTGGCAAGGACACATCTGTGATCTGTGAAAGGGGAGCAGTGATAAGAAACAGGTTTTAAACTTTAATAAAATAATCATTAAAACACACTGGAAAATATATTTAAACCTTTACTTGGAAATCACTGTGTCTCAAATGACCAAGTCAGCATTAGTACTCTATTGTGCATTTTATGGTTAGGTGATGGGTTTTATATAATTTATACATTAACAGTTTTCTAGTTTTGTTAATGGTGTTGAATCTGTCCGTGGAACTCAAACCTATTTGCTTTTGTTGCAACCTTCACTTATTTTTCAAAAGTTGTGGAGTTTCTACAGAAACATTTTAGAACTATTAAGTGTGAAATTCAAAGAAAACTGAAGCTATGTGAAAAGATGACACTGTTCTAAGTGCCACTGTCCTCAACTACAAGAGAATAAATGAATGATTCCAGCAATGGAATCACTTATTTTAAGATTGTTTAATTGTAAAAGTAATGATTGTTAGTTTGTTTATATCTGTACACCAATTAAGATTCTAAGGAGAAGTGGCTTTCTCACAGGATTAATATTATGCAAAGTAAACCAAGTTAACTAAAGTTTCTAACAAATTTCAATGCTGAGACGATGATGTGATGGGTCCTGGTCAAATTAACTAATGAATCAGAATTAGCTTCACTGACCAAGTATGTATACACATACAAGAAATTGGGCTCCGGTTATTTCTTTGCTCTCAATGTACATAACAGAAGAGTCAACAGCACAACAATAATAACATGACACAGACAATAACAATAGGTATACAGTAGCATCTTTATATTTATATCGGCAATGGTGCAGAGTCTGACAATGTTAGAATAATTTATGGAATAAATAAGGGATGGATAACTTGTTACTATATATATATTGTACAGTGTATTGTATATTGTACATGAGGACTTGATTATATTTTATATTATATACATATGTGCAACAAAACAGTACATACAGCATGCTTTGATTCAGCAGCGGATATGATGAATAATTAAATGCAGACACTATATGAATGTTTTAAGTGCTCATTAGGGTAATGATCTGTGAAAAGAAACTGTACAGATATCTGCTTGTTTTGGCATACAGTGCTCTGTAGTGCCTACCAGAGGGGAGGAGTTGGAAAAGGTTGTATCCAGGGTGTGATGGGCCTGCAGTGATGTTGCCTGCCCATTTCCTGATTCAGGATTTGTACAAATCTTGAATCGAGGGCACCAATGATTTTTTTTCTTCAGACCTCACTGTCTGATTCATGTTTCTATAACTAAGGTACTATGCTAGGATCTACACCGATCAGCCATAATATTTAAACAACCTGCACCCATCATGCATCCAAGAACAGCTCATGGAGTCGCATGGAGTTTGGCACTGGCAGAGCAGTTTGGTTCCCTGTGGCTGTTTTCTATAGATTGAGTTTGTTCTAACACATCCCACAAATGCTCACTCAGATAGGATTCTGATAAACCTGGAGAGTGAGTCTGGTTTTTGAACTGAGCAGTTTTTGTGGTAAGGTGGAGTGCTCTGCGGGGGGAACCGCTGCAGTTGGGGAGTGCTAGTGGCCTCAGGGTCTGTTTCAGTTAGTGGTACGCGTAAATATAACAACCACATGAATGCCAGGACCAGAGGTATCTCTGCGGCGCACTCCACTGTAACTAAGTGATCACTGTTTTAATGATGTGGCTGACTGGTTTACTCACAGGCTGCATCACAACTGGGTGACTTTGCTTCAATCACCAAGAAAAAAAAAATACACAAAGACAGGATGTTGTTTTAGAAAAAAGGTTGCTACAAATTCCTTTTTCTTGTAGCATAAAAAAAAAACTTTAAGATACTGATTGTGCTGGTAAATACATTTTAAATACTATGAAGTGTAACTACCTTGAACATTGATACGCTGGTATCACCATACAACCACCTAAATATAAATAAGTGTCTGGCTCGCTGTCACCCTTGATCTCTTGATTAAGTGATGACATAAGCCTTTGTGCAACCGTGCTGGCTGTGGGAAGACATGACCTTGGCACTGTGTGCACAGTGACTACACTGCAGCTGATAGCAGTGTGTCAGGGACTTTGGCATGTTGCTGCAAGATTGTCTGTGCCAAAATGTTATCAGGGCTTGAAAACATTTATGCTGGATGCAGTCTCTTTGCTGGAATAAAATCGTCTCCTGTTATCACACTAGACACCGATAAGAGCTTAGGTTACACTTCACAAAACACTGTTATTATCGACTCGTGGTTAATCAAGGTAAAGATGTAGTCAGGGGCGTTTTCACTGAGCATTTTTCCCCTCTGTACAGTCATGTGACAGGCTTTTTCTTTCTGACATGTCCACACCATGTGTCAACATCAAAATGCCTTCAGCTGATCTCTGAGATATTTGTGAGAGCTACAGAAGAAAAGGAATGCCGTCTCTTTCTCTTAGCTATCATCCTTGACTTGTGAAGCACAGAGCCTCTGAAGTCCCACCCAGGCATCAAGCGCACACAGCTGTCTTGTATACGAGCAGGGAAGGGCCAGTCGTTGGTATTTTTATAACTGTGCAGAGAATTCCCACTGAACCTCCTACTTGCTTCTGCTAACCTGTCTATCAAGATAATCTGCAAATTCAAGTTAAAAAACAAAACAAAACAAAAAACTCCTGATGCAGAGCAGCAGCAATGCAGATCTGACTTTGTGCTTATAAACAAAACACTACGCATTTTGACAGTGCAGTAAATCCAGGAGTTGTTTCTCTTTTTAACCTTAATAATAAAGTGTGAAGCATGCAGTGTTATTAAATGCGTTTGTTTGTAGTGAAGGTCCTATAAATCACACTTCCCAGAATGCTTGATCAGCTCATTATGACAGTCGAGTGTTGGAGCCACGCTAGTGAGCAGGTATAAAGCTGTAATAAAATAGATGTGCGGAGCTGAATGTGTCCACCTGAAATTCAAAGGATTCACAAGCATTTTTCCTGAGCTGTCCTACTGTTTTGCTAACTGCTGCAGTCTCCGTGTCGTTTTAGGTTACCTGCGATAATGTAGCACCACCGACTTCAGCAGAAAAGAAAGAAGCGGGTGGCACAGTGAAATGTAGCCTCACCCACAAAAAGTGCTTACCAAGGGCAGACGAGACATAACTCTACTGTGAGTCGGTACGGGCCTATGAGTGGGAATAAGCTAGTTTAGCTTTTTTATTGAGGAGAATAAGATCATATAGATACAACATCAGCTCAGCCTTTTAATGAACCTCCAGGTGAGATTAAGTGTCCAGCGAGAGCCTGAGCTGGGTTTGAAATCCTGTCGAAGTTGGTAGTGAAAATGTTGCAGATGAAGCAGGTGGTGAGCTCCACATGGAAGTGACTATGATGAGCTCACAGTAGGACTGGGTGATGGGTTGAATATCTCACCTCTGCACCCTTTTCTTCACACGCCTTTCTTCAATTAGAAGGATACATCTACCTGATTGAAGCGATCAGGTCTCTTCTTATTGCAACCCATCATATTTTATTTCATAAGTTAAATCAATATACTACTATACCATATATTACTACCAAATAGACTTTTCGCAGTTGTTGAAGTCTGCGTCTGGAAGATACATGGCAGTCTATGCAGTCTATAACATGCGTAATGCAGTCCTGCAAATCAAGCATTAGCATCTGAGGACAATGGCCAATTTTCTCCTTTGATGCAGCCGGTAAATATCTGGGGCTTCCTGTTCCGCATGCTTGATTATTTAGATTTTTATGCCCGACACCCTTCCTGAGGCAGGATTTGTCTCTGTCCCTGGTCTTGAACCAGGGATCTTTTGGATGTTAGACAAATGTATTAAAGCTACTATGGAGACACCTGCGTATTGCTTACAAATGCAGGTAAATTTAAAAAAGGCTACTAAAAACTAACTCATCAGCATATGCTAATGATGCTTCTAAAATTGTATTTAGGCAATCCCTCTTTTGTCTCCCTTCTTTGTCATGGAACCAGAGCACGCTCATGATCGGTCATTAGTACTGGGAATACAAGTGGAAACCAAACAGCATATGTATATACAGATACCTGTTTAGGATTAGGACTCCACTAACTCCAGTACAATGTGACTGGTAAATGCTTGGCTATGCTAAGTGTGCCTGCTTGCCAATTGGGGCTGAGCAGGCAGTGTATAGGGTGCTTTATTGGAGCACTTTGACTGAAGACAACAGCCCTATGCTATAAGAGCAGCCAGAACAAGTTGCATACCAGACAGCGCAGATTCAGGAGGAAACTGTCTTTGGGAAAACTGCTGATAATAGTGTGGAAATAATGATTAATGGAATAATGCTAAAACTGTCTTCGTGACTTTGTGAATCTCAAAACTCATGACAATGAGTCAAACACAGACAAATTTTCTGAAGACAAACAGCTGTCATAAGCTGGAACAAACCAGCGAAAAAAAATTATAAATGCAAACTGGCATACAACAAAAATATGATCTACATCTGTAGAAATTGTGGTTTAGCTACTTTAGAGTTGCAGCCTTTTTTGTTTGCTTTCCTTATGTACATAATAACCCAGAGCAATTTTACAAGACTGTTGGCTCACCTTGTACTTTGACTCTCATGAACTGACTGAGGGAGACCAATAAGACCAGTTACAACAGCTGAGCAACAGTGTGTTAAACTCTATCCATTTCACTTTGACACCTCATTTTCACTTCTGCAGTGTGGAGCAGGAAGTTCAATGCTGTAAGCTTCACCAATAATCCTGCCATGAGGTACAGAAACACTCCCCTCCAAAAGTATTGGAACAGTAAGGACAATCCCTTCATTTTTGCTGTAGAAAACATTTGGGTTTGACATAAAAAATATATTTCCAGGTATTTACATCTGGATCTGATACACAGTTGAGAAGATAGCAGCTTTTGTCTGAACCCACCCATTTTTCCTTGTGAGCAAAAGTATTTGAACAGATAAACTCAAAATAGATTAAAGTGAATAAGACAAGATTTAGTTGCAAATCCTTTGCTTGAAATGACTGCATTAAGCCTGTGACCCACTGATATCACTAAACTTTTGTTTTCTTCTTTTGTGATGCTCTTCTAGGCTCTCACCGCAGCCTCTTTCAGCTGTTGTTTGTTTTGGGAGGTTACTCCCTTCAGTCTCCTCTTTAGTCTCCTTTTTAGTTTTGTCAGTGTGTTTTGGGTCATTATCTTGCTGCATGATGAAGGATCTCCCAATCAGTTTGGTTGCATCTTTCTTTAAATTGACACACAACATTTCTGTAGACTTATGAGTTCATTGTACTGCTGCCATCATGCATGACATCATCAATGAAGATTAATGAGCCTGTCCCTGTCCCTGTCTTCTTCAGGGACAGGGACAGCTGAGCTTGTATGTTTGGGATCCTCTTTCTGCAAACTTTAGCCTTTCCATCACATCAGTATAGGTTAATCTTTGTCTCATCCATCCATAAAATTTCTGAGACTCTGTACTTCTCGGCAAATTCCAGCCTGGCCTTTCTGTTCTTCTTGCTAATTAGTAGTTTGTAGCTTCTAGTGAAGCCTCTATACTTTTGTTCATGAAGTCTTCTGCAAACAGACTGTGATACCTTCACTCCTGATGTCACTAACATTTGTTTTAAGGCCTTTCTTTACAGTACTTACAGTGTTTCTTTAATATTCCTTGTCACATTTCCTTGGTCTACCTGTTCGACATTTGTTACATAGTACACCAGTGACAACTTTTGTCTTCAGGACATTCCAAACAGTTGTACTGGCTATGGCCAATGTTTGTGCAATGTTTCCATCTTCTCTCAGCTTCACAATTGCTTGTTTTTCACCCATAGACAGCTCTCTGGTTTTCATGTTGGTTCCCCCTCTAACTATAAATGCACAGTCTGCACAGACAAAGCCCAAATCTGAACCTGAGCCTAGGCACTCAACGCTATTTATTGTTTGAATAATCAATATAACAGGATATACTTGGGTAGCAAAACACTCCTGTCAGTCACATGTTCCAACACAAGAAAAATTAGTGGGTTAAGACAAAAGGTGCCATCTTCTGAACTGTGTATGAGATCCATGGATTGGCCTCATTGTTCCAATACTTTTGGGGGTTTGTGTGTGTATGCGTGGGTGGGGGGCATGTCTCAACTATGGAGTATGCAACAATACAAAAAAATAAACTACTCAACAATGTCCATGATCAGGTAAACTGATGACTATAATGTGGAAATAATAAATAGAAATAAAGAGTAATAATGAGAGGAATAACATCAATATTTTGGGATTACAAACTCTTATATTTGAATATAGAGTATGTCTAGGGAGTACACCACAGCCTGAAAAACCTTCAGTTGCCTTTAAAACACATGTAGAACTGTGATGCCAACATCCTAACAGCTAAAAAATATGCTCATGTTCAGTGACATCATCATAGCAATCAAGTCATTTTCCAAACAGATCATCACAAACTTTTGTTCATCACAAAGCCTCACCTACATCAGCTCCCTACCTAATGTCCACGTATCTGACTTTGAGGTGCTTCTCAAATAGCAGCCTATCAGTCAGCGTACAAGAGCATCACAAACACTTATTGCCTCCAGTGATTCTCGTACACACAAGGCTTCTCATTATTACCATGATCTCATCTCACGATTATCAAATTACCGTCTGAAGATATTAAGGTCATTTTGAACAATGATTGTAGATGTCTTAATGCAATATTAATATGTCAAACCAAAGTCTAGCTTTTACATAACGTTGCCCAATGAAGAACTTAAGTTGCATAACACACATATTACACTTAGATTAAGGGATCAAACATCAAACATCTTCACAGTAACTTTCTCTACATTTAGAGCAAAAAATACAAACATCTGCAGTGCAATCCAATACAAAGTCAGTAATAAATACGACACTTGTGACATTTACATAATCGTTTCCATCAAGGCCCAATATAGCTGTCAAACATGTCGATATTTGAAGTTGGTTCATAGCATGGTGATGTTAAACTGAAGAATTATAGCCAATGGAAGACATTCATCTCTTTATAGCTGACAAATGACTAACCAAAGCAGTCACCTCGCAAAACCCCACTGGTTTAGCACCATAAAAACACTGTGCTTGTGAAACACACTTACATCATCATCTTTTTTTTTCCTTTTCATGCCTCAGGCCTGTGCATCAACTCCTTCATGCTGTAAGCTATTAATGTCTTTCAAGCTCCACACTTTGCATCCATCTTTGCGCTTCTGCTCATGCCCATATTTAAGGGCTATTCTCAACACGTTTTACATAGGCACAGAGCAATATTGAAGAACAGCTCTAGTTAATTCAACAGAGAAACACTTTTAATATGCCAATGAGTTGGACTGCATGTTAAGCAAGCTGCATGGGCATGTTAGATGCAGCAAATTAAATGTAGTTTGTGTTTTTTAGTAAGAAGATGCAGGCTAAATGTAACTAGCAATAATTATTATTTAAAAAATTACTGTAATACATCACCTCCGAGGGAATTTGGCAAATAGTATGCTAGAAATGTTGCACATATATACATATGCACACACACGTGTGTAATTGCATGGGTGCGGCTTGTATTAGAGGAGCAGCTTGTTATATTTTGTAATTTGTTTGAGAAGAAAAAGCTTTTTTTTTCTTTTTCATATTGAGTGACCCATCTGATATTCTATAACACAGAAGCAGATCCCTCAAGGCGGGTATACATTATTCATGCAATGTATGAAGGTCAAGGGTCTCAGGTTAAATGTAGGAGAGCAGCTGGAAGCAATATACCTATATTTACTTATAGATTTACTGTTTATTATTGTGGTATGGCCTTGTGTCCACTTGGACAATTATATTTATGATGTGCTATTACTCTGTGTGCCCTTAATTGCCCCTCAGGGATAAATAAAGTTTTCTGAAATCTGAAATATCCAAACACTCCTTAGCTCTACAATGTGGGTCAGTGACATGTGATTCATCCTTTTAAAAACCAAAAAAACAACTGAACCTCAGACTAAATTGCATTAATGTCACCAGATTTTCAGAAAAAAATAAATAAATAAAAACAACACAAAACAAAAAACACTGTCCCAAGTATAAAAACCTGAAATATGGCTACTGATCACTGGGAGCAACTTTGTAGGAGCACTCTGTTTATCTGCAGGAGGAATGAGTTTCCTTTCTCTGGTGTCTGGACTCCCATTTTCATTTCTACTTTTAGCAATACGTAACTGAACCAAGTAGGGTTACATAAACATA
>JAMQGT020005026.1:0-14056 GCA_024447675.2 Pterophyllum scalare | reverse complement strand
TGCCAATCCTGGTATGCACAGGGTCCACTAGAGGACATCGGGCCTCGGGCCACCCTCATGAAGTCTGTTTGTGATTGTTTGGTCAGAGACATTCACACCAGTGGCTGCTGGAGGTCATTTTGTTCCTCCTTACGCAAAGGCAGCGATACCAGGCCTCCTGATGGGTTAAGGACCTCCTACGGCCCCTGTCCAGCTCTCCTGGAGGAGTTGGAATACCTGTGAAACCTCTGCAGCTCTCTGTCAGTGACCTCCACCTGTAAAATCAGTGCAGTTTTGGGGGTTGTCTCCTTGTTGCCCCTCTAGTGCACCTGTTGTTAATTTCATTAACACCAAAGCAACTGAAGCTGAAACCCCTTCTGATACTTAACTCACCAGATCAATATCCCAGAAGTTTAGTAATTTATTTGATGCTAAAAGTGTCCCTTTAATTTTTTGAGCAATATATATTGTAACGCTTGTGTGTGGTCCGTGCATGGGGAGCAACGTGAGCCCCGAGGTTTGATTGTTGAAAGTGCCCGTGTCAGCAGAGGCTGAGCTGCTCTGCTGTGGGCGAATTAAAGTGAGATATGCAAAAACTGTAAAGTTGTGGACCAGTGTAAAACAGCACTATGGCCATCAATACTTATAGAAAACTATTTTCTGCTTTGTTTCTATATTTTTAATTTTTTTTTATTTCCCTGTTTATGCCAAAAAAAAAACCCCAAAGAAATATAAGATATAAAATATAACTCAAGTCTTTCGACTCCCCGTCACACAAAAGTTTAATTAATATAAAACTGAGCAGCCATTTCAGTCACTAAATAGAATCTTATTTGTCAGCACTCCAATCACAATCATAATTCAAATAAAATCAGTGAACCTGAGCCCGATGAAGAACACATTCTGAATTTTATGCTATTGCGCTTAAGTGAGCTTCTTTGGTTACTTGATCTTGATCCAGGCTTAGCCTAGCACATGCTCCACTTCGTCAGCTAGCTTCAGCGAACTATTAATATTTGACTGACCTGCGTAAGCGTTAACCTGTTCTTCAGATTGCCGTACTGAAATTAATGCCAAATTTGCCTTGAATTTCTTTTCCGCATAGCCTGCCTTCAGCGTGCCGTAATCTCTGCTGAAAGCACGCTGTCGCGGTGGCAGTGAGTTCTGTTTATTAACGAGCGAGGTGATGTGACTATTCTGTACGTGTCTTAGCAGCGGAAGGAAGACTGAGGAAGGAAGACTCTTCAGAGTAGACAGAGAGGTTTATGAGTCTTTAGAGGGCTGGAAGTGAGGGACAGGCTTAGAGGATAGGTATTAGATTGGTGTCATGAGAGAGCATGTTAGGGCAAAGATAGCTTCATCCTTTATCTAAGCTCTCACCTCACAATATGAAGCCCTCCTTTCTTTCCTTTCTGTTAACCTACATACCATCACTTCTGCTCTTATGCTTCACAGATCAGTCGTTTGCATTGCTCCTATTTTTAGCTGTGGGCAGCAGCATAAAGCGGCCGGGGCTTTTGTTTGTTTTTCACATTATGTGATTGTATTTTGGCCAATTGGAGCCACTAAATTATGCCTGTTTCAGTGTTTTTGTTGTGCCCGTGGATGCAACGGTATCTAACAGTGGATTACTTTGATACTAAAAGAAGAAAATGTCTTTAAGTTTTATGAAGAACATCTTTCATAATGTTATAATCTAGGGGAATCTGGGTGATATTATTAGACCTGCACCAAGTGCAAATTGCACACGTAGTTATAATTCTCAGGAGCGTTTAATTTGAGCCCAAATCGCAGCAATCAGGTACTTATAGTGTTCTGAGTACGCTTTCCATTTGTCTCGCCCCGGCATTGATTTAGCATTAAGTTACTTGTGTAATCTTTTGATCCTTACAAAATGGTTTAATCTAGGAACCCCATTCAAGCTGCAGGCTTAAAAATCTCTATCAGAAAACTCATTATTCATCCCATAAACAGGGTCTTTCATAAAAGCAGCTCCTTGAAATTACACCTTGCTTTGCTTTTGTCTTTAAATGGCATGTTTTAGTTCTTTCACCTTTATTTCCCCATACTGTAGATGACACATGAGTGTACTGGTAAAATACTTTAAGCGTTTTACCAGTACACTCTACCCCCCCCCCAATTCTGATTTGATTGATATATTCAGCTTCTACCTTATATTGCTACACTGTCAAGATGAAAATGAATAATTTTAAGCATGAAGTACTACAAAGAGAAATAATTCACTTTGTTTGTAGTCATGGTTATCTTGGCTGTGGTTTTATATCCTGTGTGTGACCTTTATAACAGCAGTGAGCCGTGGGAGATTCTTTACAATACCTCTAATGACAAAAGAGACAAACCATCAGCGAATCTTTGTGCTATTGTATGCGACACAAAGCGTATACTTACCTGCGCCCACCCTTCAAAGCAACAAGCATCGCTGCAATTTCCTCCCCGTCCATCTCAGTATTTCCTAACTCATATTTGTGCGGTGATTAAATCTGATGACTAATCTGTTATAAATCTTTATTTTTAACTTCCACGACACGCTCTCGTCAAAGACACAGTCGCACTTTTCAGCCGCAGCACAAGTGGCCATTTAGACGCATACCGAGAAAATGGATCTGGGAATAGCTATCGTTCCCATCACCACCTGAACTCCTTTTTGTTGTCTTTAGTGTTGCAGATATGATCAGTTGATTTTGGGCCAGTCGTTTTAGTCTTAGGAGGCATAGATATAGCGTGGTACCTGGGATCGTACTAGACGAGCGAAGGAAAAGGATATGTTGTCTCTGTGTCTGCCTCCAGCCTGTAAAAGCAAACATACTGTGGGCAGTGGTTTTTCATGCCTCCACAGCCTGCATGCTGGCCTGGAACAAAGGCCAGTTCATTCATGTTGCAGAAGCAGTGTTTCACTGCAAATCAGTATTTGTATGACTTCTTGACTACGCCATAAAAGGGATATTATTCACACTTTGAACAGATGAATAAAATCAATACTTAAGACTGTCCTAGACTGTGATGATTAGAGCATTGGTTTCTTTTTCAGTTTGCATTTTCATGACAATTTTTTAGGGAATTTAAACATTCCAATAGGGAGGTATATATATATATATATATATATATATATCTATATATATATATATATATATATATATATATATACACACATACATACATACACTGGACCTGGGCAAGACCCCAGGCTCTACAGGCTGTGCAGAGATGCCCCTGAGATGAGCCAGCACATAACAGCAGGGTGCAAGATGCTAGCAGGCAGGGCATACCAAGTGGCTGGTATAGTATGCAGGAATGTCTGTGCCGAGTATGGACTGGAAGTCCCGAGGTCAAAATGGGATACACCCCCAAAGGTGGTTGAGAATGACCTAGCTAAGTTTCTGTGGGATTTCCAGATACAAACAAACAAACTGGTGACCAACCGGACATCGTAGTGATGGAAAAGCAGAGGAAAAAGGCTGTAGAGATAGATGTGGCAATGCAGAGTGATAGCAACATCAGGGTGAAAGTACACGAGACGCGGTAATCGGAACACTCGGGGCAGTGACCCCCAAAACTGGGAGAGTGGCTCCACCAGATTGCAGGAATGACATCTGAGATCTCTGTCCAGAAGAGCGCAGTCCTGGGAGCAGCTAAGAGACTACGCAGGACCCTCAAACTCCCAGGCCTGTGGTAGAGGACCTGAGCTTAAAGAAAAAAAACAAAGACCACCCACAGCGCGAGTGGGGATTTTTTTTTTAACCTCCCACATCACTAAGAACACGTCGTCTCTGCTGACTCTGGATGTCTCCTTGAGAGTGTCCGATTTACATAATACAACAAAATTACACATGGTGGCATTCCACTCAATTCTGAACTTCAGCAGGTCACGCTGACCATGCCTACATGGCTAAATGCACTGAGACATTCTGCATTAACAAGCCACTGAGCAGGTGTACCTAAAAAACTGAGCTTTTCTTATTTGAGGATCTGCAGTGCTTATACATATGCAGCGTGTATTTCGCAGTGTCTTGCAGTGTGTGTAAATATAATGAAAGGACACTTTGTACCCTCGGCAGCATTCCTGAAATGTTCTTCTTTTAAAAAAAAAAAATTAAAATTAAAAAGAAAATATGGTGATCCAAAACACTGAATGCTTCTAAACACAAAAGCACATTGTGTACCTGGATGCTGTATTTACTCTCCTCACACCAGAACCATGGCTGAGGTAGAGCTTCACACCGTAATGATAATGCCTTCACACATAAAATGTGTGTAGGAGACAAAAGAGCAACAAAGGTCTTTGATGTGACGTTATCTTCTTAGTCGTGCAGGTTTTTCCTGCAGTGCTGAAACTGTAGCATCATGAAACAATGCCACATTGTGCTGTGATGATGGCTGGCTACCTGTCTTTGACGGGCAAGTCCTTGCAAACCACTCCCATGAATCTCCTGGTGAGAATTGAGCTGAGACTGACTCGCTCGTTTGTGTGAAGTGGCGACATGCTGGAGGCTCGGCGGGATTCCTCTGTCAAGCTCCGATCACGATTCAGTGGAATCTCTGCTTCACAGGCTTTGCCTCGCTCCCGCCACACATCACTGAAGAGGAGTCGTATATTAAACCATGTCAGAGTAAAAAGTCATCATGTAATATTGGCGAGCACCGGCGAGTTAGGATTAGCCGATCGAGCCTCTGAAAATCATGAAACATAACGGCTTTTGTCGAATATGCAAGAGTTCGAATTCAGATTTGTTAGGAATGCACAGCATGCAGGCGTTTCTCTTTTTAAATCTCATATCTGTCACTGTAGCTTCAGCCGATGCCGAGAGAGGACGTGCATTTAATTCTCAGGAAAAGAAGAATCTTTGATTTATGGCATTATGCATTCTGAAGCGCCTGTAAAGAGAAGTCAGGATATGGCAAACAAATACAAGAATGCCCTGGAATGGCTTAGTCAGGTAGTTTTTATAAGGTGAGTGAACACATTTTGTTTCCTAATTGATTTAGGGCTGCTGCCGAAAACTACAGATCAAAATGCAAAGTGTCATAAGTCCAATTCTCCTTTAAGAACTTATTTTTTGTTGATAGAAGGTCGTCTTTCACTCTGCTGCCTGTTCTTGTTAGCACGAGGTGTCAAACTGTGCGCTTTGAGTCTGTCGGCTGTCACAGAGGTTATTGTCACAGGGAATCAGATACATTAGTAGCAAAAGGTGCAAGGCAAAAATCACTAATCTATGATTAAAAAAAAAGGTCGTGCAAACTCAAAAAGCAGCGTACCCTTACTCAGCAGTTCAGGTTTCAGCTCGCGACACGGAGAAGCGCCAAATAAAATAGATGTGCTACAAAAGATCCCATATTATTCCCTCTTAACTGTGAGTGCAAATTTCAACTCGAACACATTTCCATGTTGAGATGTTGCACTCTAGTGAGTGTAGAAATTACATCCCAGAGTTTCAAAGTGTTTGCCTGAACATGGTTGTTCCTCTGAGCGGGCATGGCCATTTCACTTTGAGTCTTGCGTTATTGTGCCTCGGCCCCGTGTCACCGTTCCTTTCGATTGAACCACAGTCTAATTTATATTTTGTCCTGTCTCTTTTTTTTTCCCTTCACCCAGCTGCCATTCAGGTGGAAATTACTCCACCACAAGGGGAAATCAGCGTAGGAGAGTCCAAATTTTTCCTCTGCAACGGTAAGAGTGATCTTTGTACATCCCTCATTTAGCACAGCTTGATGCAAATGTCACCTCATCTAGCAATATTGGTAGTATTTATTGAGGTAATTTGATGAAAGTAATACAAGTTAGGTTAAATAATTAGATTGGTCTGCTAGTGGGGGGAAGAAAAAAAATCACAAGGATAAATTGAAGCGTTTATTCTGAGGAGGTGGTGGGAAAATGAGATCCGAGTCATGTAAGAAAGAAGGCGTAGAAGAGGTGGGAGAGAGATAATGAGATAGAGGTCTTACATTTTCTCTGTGCATTTGTCAGCTTGTCTGTGATACGGGTGCTATGTACGAAAGGCATAGAACATATCCTTGAATTTTCTGAGTAGAGATGATTTAAATTAATTTGTTTGGTTTCATTTGGCCGGGTTACCTTTGCCCCTTTGGCACTATAAAACAAGGACAACTGGGACTTGAATAACAAGGATGCCCGTGGCCCAAATGAGGGGTCGTCCAGTATGAAACGTTTCAAGACATGTTTTAACCTTCTTGTTTGCTGTTTCATTCACATTTTCTTGAAGCCAAAAAATAAGATGCAGTTGTAGCTGGAGACTTGTGACAGGAGATTAATGTATGCAATAAGGATGCAGCACTAAACTGAGGGTAGGGAAGGACCATGATAGCCGACACAGTGATACAAAATAACTTCTCATGTCTTCTTTGAGCCTTTATAATATTAATTTATATGAAAATAGGGCAGCATGGTGGTTAGCATTGAAGGTTAGAAGGTCCTGAGTTTAAGCTGGGACCTTTGTCTGTGGAGGTTGTTCTCCCTGTGTTCTTTTCCGGGTACACCAGTTTCCTCCCACAGTCCAAAGTCATGCAGTTAGTGGGGTTAGGCTAACTCAGGGGTGGCCAACTCCAGGCCTTGAGGGTCGGTGTCCTGCAGGTTTTAGATGTGTTCCTGATCCAACACACCTGAGTCACGTATAGAAGTCATTAGCAGGACTCTGGAGAACCTGACTGCATACTGAGGAGGTAATTCAGCCATTTGATTTAGGTGTGTTGGATCAGGGACACATCTAAAAGCTGCAGGACACCGGCCCTCGAGGCCTGGAGTTGCCCACCCCTTGGCTAACTGGTGATTCTAATAGTGAGTAAATATGAATGGCTGTCTGTCTCTGTGTTAGCCCTGTGGCAGGCTGGTGACATGTCTAGGGTAGACCCTGCCTCTCGCCCTGGGGTAGCTGGAATAGGCTCCAGCCCAGGTCCCGTGGCTGCAGAACAAGCCCCAGTCATCAGCCCTCCACCACTGTGCTTCACAGTTGGTGCGAGGTGTTTGTGCTAATCTGCTGTGATCACTTTGGGTTTGTCTGTCCAAGGAACCCTTCCAACCAAGCTGTACTGTTCTCGTTCAGTCTTTTTCTAACTGGACCGTCTTGAACTCTAACGTTTAACATGCTAACTGAGGCCTGCGGAGTCTGAGATGTAGCTCTTGGGTTTTTGCTGTTTTCTCTGAGCGCTGCGTGATCTAACCGTGCTGGTGTGTCAGCTCCTGGGAGTATTGTGGCTAACAATGTGTTTTTCACAGGATTGCATGGAGTCCTGTGAAAACTTTTTTCATGTAAGTGTGGGGAACACTAGACTCAATCAAGTTTTGTCTTTTTTGTGGGTTTTTTTTTCTGTAATATGAGCAAAACTTTCCTTTAAAAGGTAACTATATTGGGGGGAAAAAAAATCCACTTCACTCCCACTAATGACCTCTTGTTTCACTGCTTTCAGCTGAATATTTCTGAATGAAGAATGAAAAATGAAGCCATACACAAGCAAAGCTCAGTGTCTCTGTGTGTGGCATACGAAGCCTTGACATTAAGTTCTGAGTGATTTTTATTCTTTGGTCTGTTAAGAAATTTTTTTCATTATTTTGAACTCAAATTCATCCATTTTAAAAGGGTGTCAAAACACATCTAGAGCTCTTTGCGCTCCTTGAGGGAACAGATTGCATTAAAATGTTTCAGGGAAACAAAAACTGCCTCTGCTTGTGTTCATCTTTATGAAGAAAAAGAGTAATGTTGAAAAGTTGTTTGATTTTTCTTTTAGTGGAAGTTTCCTCCTACTGAATAATCCTACCGAGGAAAGAGAAATAATTCACACCTCTCTTTTTTTTTTTATGTTTCGCTTTGCATATTAAGTCTGCTCTGGAATTAAAAAACATTGACTGGATGGAAACAGAATTTGATTTTGCAGTAATATTTATATGAATTCCAGACTATCTTCACACCAAGAATTTTCCACTCAAATTATGATTCACTTTTTACTTTGAGCTATTTTTACTCAAACTTTATCGTAAGAGCGAAGGAAAACAAGGAGCTACAAATACATTATTCTGATATGAACTGTGTGAATGTCGGTGTTGGCACCTTTCCCCTCATCTGCTGTCAGTGATGTGTGTTTTTCTTCCCTTGGCCCCACACACACTCATCCACACACTGCTAGAGCCACCAAAATTCACTCACTCCAGTGATCATCAAATATTAATGGTGCTCATGTCTGAATTTGAATTTTTTTTTTAAATAAGCAGATATAAATTAAGACACGCATACTTACTGGGATGAGATGTAAGACAGTCTCTACAAGTTGAGGGTCAAAGTCACATAACTAGCAAAGGCATGTCTAAGCTCATGCAAAGTGATGCAAGTTACAAAACAGAATTGCACATTTCAGCATCGATCCCAAATGCTGTGACCGTTATTTAGAAGCCAGCTGTGGACCTCATTAAAGTATTCTTGCTTTCCTTCGTCTTTGCTTATTTCCTGTTTTTCAGCGGTAGGAGATGCTAAAGACATCGACTGGTACGCCCCCAATGGCGACAAGATCCTTCCCAACAGGCCAGACATTTTTGTGAGCCGCACCGATGAGGCCACGTCCACTCTCACCATATACCACGCCAACGTGGACAGCGCCGGCATCTACAAGTGCGTGGCAAAGGACGGGGACAAGGAAGCCCAGGCCACGGTCCAAGTAAAGATCTTCCGTAAGTGTTGCAGTTCAACACTGCTGCATGCACTGACGTCACCGAGCCGCCGTGAGAGCTCTCTTTGACTAATGCCTCTCAAAGAGGGACAGTATTTATATTATTAAAAGTGGCCTGCTCCATATTGTTATTCTTGAAATAGAGTGGCTTTGCATGAAGTTCAGAATAATTATTTATTTTAGTTTGGGCCTTGGTGCAGGCCCTCAGTTTATCCACTATCTGAAAGGAACAGTTTAAGCACCAAATCTCTTTAAGTCAGCTTTCTGCCAGCTGGCTGCCCGCAGGTGTGAGGGGTTGCTGTTCTCACAGCCGGATCTGCGTGGCTGAGATGACTATAGTAAGGACTGCACTCCCTGTAGCATGCTGGAAACTGAGCATTTAGTTTTTGGCTCACGGGGATTACTTGTGCATACACTGACCTAATTATTCGAAACTTCAAACTAAGCAAACCAACAACTTTTTAGTGTCTGCTACAAATAAATTGCAGCTTTTGAAGATTTTTTTTTAATGTTACATGTGAGTTTTCACCTTTGGAAACCTCCGTCTCAGTCTTAATAAATGTATAAAAGTGTGTAATGTATGAATTTGCCCACAGAAAAGATCACGTTCGAGAATGCTCCCAGCCCGCAGGAGTTCACTGAGGGTGATGATGCTGACATAGTCTGCGACGTTGTCAGTTCGCCCCCACCCACCATTATTTGGAAGCAGAAGGGCTTGAAGATCCAAGCTGCCAAAGACGGTGAGTCAGTACAAATTCAGAAAAGAAAAAAAATGTGCCCCACTGATTAGCTGCTTTCTCCCCTCCAACCTGCCTTTCCATTCCATCTTCTTAACTCCCTGAGCAGTCACCTTACCTCCCTGCCAGTGCTGTTTGCCAGTTCATGCTTTCCAATCAATTTGCCACACTATTCCTCATCTCCTTCTCCTGCTGCCCATCATCTATGAACAAAGCCGGCCATTTTCAGTGGGAAAGTAGTTTTAGACATCATAGATGATGCGTGAACATGGAAATTGTATTTTTGGGCCTAGCAAGAGGTTGTTATTGTCGCTAGAAAATGTGTCTGAGGGCACACTGGAGTTTAATTTCTCCAAATAAAATAAAGAAGGAACTATAGCTGAAAAAAATCTGAAAAAATGAGCAGGTTTTTTTTTTTTTTAAAGGAGGAAAGGCAGGAAAAGACTAGAATAACCTGCACTGCATTCTAGGAGTGCTACAGCTGTCGCTAACAAACAAAAAAAAAAAGAGCCAATACAATCTCAGTTTTGCTAGTTTAGTAGCAGGTTATTTTATTGTTACTTTACATTTTCAGTTATTAAATATTGAGCAAAGCATCAGTTTAGGTTCAAGCTCAGCCACGATCGCTTCAGTCTGCCTGTCATTGTTCTCATGTGTAACTCACTTCCTCCTGCTCATGCTCTTACGTCATGTCATATCGGTTGTCTTTGATGCCTGTTCTGTTGCAATGGTGGGATTTATTATTGCTTTTCCCAGTCTGCTCTTCTGGTGCCTCCTGTAGAACCCGTGACCCAAAATGCAGGAGATGGAGATCTCCTGCTAGTGAATTCATAAAAACGTCCAAAAGGTAACAAAAAGTCTAAACAGGAAGTCTAAACCAAAATGAGAAACCGTAGAAAATGAACTATTAAAGTAAAACGGGAAACAACCATAATAATCAGAGGCAGGAAAACTAACAGTAAACATATTACGGAAGAACGCTGGGGAGGTAAGAACGACCATAAAAATAAACACAAGACAGGAAGCCAAAATGTAAAAATACTACAAACTGGATATTAATAACAAGAATGACCCCCCCACAAAAAAACAAACTTTGTACACTAAAACAGAAACTTAGCAGAATATATAATATAATATATAAAGGAACATAACAGCTCCCAGGGATCATGACACACCATCCATATGGTTTCCATGTATGTGTGTGAAAGTGTGAGGAGGTCCCAGAATAGAGCAGAATTAACAGCATATGGAATAATAATTTTTTGTTGACTGAAATAATGTTTTCTGGTAAAAGTCATGCAACTAACTGCTCAGCCATTAGGATGCCCATATTATCCTTACATAAAAGTATATATTTTAGCAAGACTTTCTAGCTCCAGCTGTTTCTGTCATGGTGGCTGTGGCAGTCAAGAAAAGGAGGACCCCAGATGCAGGACTCAGAAACAGAGATAAGAACTTAAATGAGGTTTATTGAACAGGGAAAATAACAGGTACAAATAAACTGGGCTGGAACAGAATCCAGAACTAAAACTAAAGGACCAGGGAACAAGAAGACGCACAACCAGGATTATTGATGACAGCGCACAAGTGAACTGAAGACAAACTGAGGGCTTAAATACACATCAGGTAATTAGGGCAGGAGGAAACAGCAGGGCACGACAGGTGGAACAAATGAAACTAATAACACAGGGGAAGCAACACTAAACGCAAAGTACAGGGAACACGAGACTGTCAAAATAAAACAGGAAACACCTAGCACAAGCCTTTACACAGGGGACTGGCACACAGAGGAAACTAAACGGGGACCGCGGCACAGAGAGACACAGACACGGCACAGAGACGCAGACTAGACACAACACTGGGAATAAAACTCAACACGAAAACACAGGAGGCCGGGGACATGACGAAAGGACAGACACAGACGCAAGAGCACAGACGCAGGGGAGACAGGGACAACGGGAACCAGGAAATCAAAATGCACCGATAAAGAACAAGACAGGAACTGAGAAGGAAGACAAACTGGGAACATGACTCAGTGAAAGTAATGCAAAAACACAAAACGCTGGGCGCACAGCCCAGGACCGTTTCAGGCTCTAAAAGAATGCATTGTGTATTTTGGGAGCATTTTGTCCACAGGCTACGTTAATGATGTCAAAAACCAACCGCCTTTATGCTCGAAAGGAAAATCTGAAATGTTGTTTGCTCCTTTATAGAGAAAGGAAGCGGCAATGAGTTCTAATTTTCATGTGTTGCCATGGTTCCCCGTAGTGAGTGCGTGTCACACGAACATAAAAAAAACAAAAAGAAAACAAAAATATTCAGAAATCTATAAAAAGTTCTTGTATTATAATCCCTTCCTCCATTGTTCTGAAGTGTTTCTGCTTTGCCAGTACGCACACTTGCTGCGGTATTTAGCCGAGCTGTGGAGAAACTGAGTGCACGTGGTGCTGCTGCAGGACTGGATGGACATGTTTCATATGGACATTGTGAAACATTTTGCCAATAACTCGAGGCCAGAAATCTGATCAAATGAAACTGCTGTGAATCTAAGCAGTCTTTTCAGCATTTGTTCCCTTCTGCCCTAAAATATGAGGAAGGCCTAAATTCATGTACAGTATTTGGTAACCGTTTAATCTGGCAGTAGCTACTTTCTCGGGACGAGCATTGACAAAATTGGTCCAAACCAGCTTTGGCTTAGCAAGTTCACTTAAAAACTAGGATCTGGTGTGGGTGTTGGACCCGAAACAGGAGTGTGGGCTTTGTCTCACACTTGAACTGGGCCTATTTTAACCTGAAAGTAACCCCTCCCGCGGTGACCGCTGGAGAGCCTGGAGTCACCGCACTGTTGTGTTAAGCCTGCTTTTGTTCTTGGATTCCTGTCAAGGAATGTGTTTTTCACTGGAAAAGCCACTAATTGTAACCGACACTGAAAACTAAAAACTGCTTATGCAATTTTCTTCAGAGCAGCAGCTGACCTAACCCTGTTCTGCATGTTGCAGCGTTAAAAATTCCAGCAGAAACTTTTCCTTCTGAAATGTGTCATGGTGACCTGAGTGCGAGCTTTTTAGACTGAACTCTTAATGCTTTTGAACATTTCAGTTTGTTGTGTGCTTCATTATTACTTTTATGGGAGAAGTAGCAGCAAATGAATCTTTTTTTTTTTTTTAGACGATCCTAAGATTTTCCGGACTGTCAAGTAACTAGTAGGTACATGTGGGAAATACGATATGAGAGTAAGAATTATGTCTTCCACAATGTAATAGAAGTGGAATATATAGCTGGATTTTTTTTTTCTTCTTACACTGCATAAATTGGCATACTGCTCTTCAGTAGATGGTGCGCTGTGCTAACCGTAGTTGAGGTGGAATTGTTTGAGAAATAAATCACTTGTGAATAAGGGAGCATCCGAAGAACAGCTTTCTAATGACTCCTCGGGGCGTGTGATGTCTAAATTGTGGATTTTGATAAATGCTGGATACTTTTTCTTAATAGCGTGTGAGAAAAAAACAGCGCGTGTCTCTTAAGACGGCTCACTCTGTTGCTGAGCACTGCTTAATTAGAGGTGCAGCACTCTGCCAGGCTCTGCACTTGGTTAGAACACTGATAAAATATGTTTGCGGTAGCCAGAGTGTCACGCAGCTCTCTTGATGTTTTTTCTAATAATTTGATTACCGGGAATGATTTTCTTAATCTGGCCTCAACTTCCTGTCTGAGTAATTAATCTAAGTATACAGTTCACACTGTTCTGATTTTATAAGACGTTCTATTTCTTAATTAATAATGATGAGAACATCTTTTTTTTAATTTGGCCCACTCTTTTGTTGTATAATCTGTACAATCGCCACAATTTTGAAAATCTTAAACTGTATGCAATAAGCTGTGTTCTTTCTTTCCCCCCTCTTGCTTTAGTTCGATTCAAGATCATGGATAATGGCCACCTGCAGATCCGCGGCATTAAGAAGACAGATGAGGGCATATATACATGTGAGGCTCGTGTCATGGCCAGGGGAGAGATCGACTTCAGGACGATGAAGGTCATTGTGAACGGTGAGCAGTGTACCCGCCAGCCTCTGCACTCTGCCTGCCCTGTTGTTTATCGATATTTGTTTTTACTTAGCGGAGCAGGACACAGTAATGAGCCTGACGGTTCTAAATCCCTTAACCCAATTTTTGTTGCACCAAATGATGTTAGTCAGATCATCTGTCCATCTTCTTTCTGGTGCAGATAAAGATATTCAGTCAACTACAGAACAGAATGATTTGCAGGGTTCTCAGACATTTTTTTATTTTGGGGGGGGGGAATATAAAAACATGTTTTGGGCAAGTTTCTTGAGAAAATGTCAGTTCTTACAAACTACTCTGTAGATTTTCACTGACAGTTGAGTTTTCACTGAGCATCTTTGAGGCCTGTGAGTAACTGAAGAAATACGGGAAATATCCCTTAAACTACATTTCAGGGCTGAAAAGTCAAACCAGATCAATTCCACATCCACTCCTGGTGTCACAGTTTAAAACCTTTTATCTGTTTTATGAGAACTCGCTGGAGGAAACATGAAGTGGATTCTGGGTAAACTTTACACCCGTTTATATCACCATGTGGGACAGGTAGTTGGTAGCAATACGAGACTGAACCAAGGTACTAGACATAA
>JAMQGT020005025.1:0-57471 GCA_024447675.2 Pterophyllum scalare | reverse complement strand
TAATATTTCTCAGATTTCTGCATCACCAACAGAATGCATAGAAATTCCAGTGACAACCCCATGCATTTTATGGACCACTTACAGCTGGGCTTTATTTTGTTGTTTTAGTAAGATATGGCTTTACAAGTAGTATATATTTAGATGACCAGATTTATCTCTCATGTCCTTTGTCAGGTCTTTGCTGTATTTTCCCTATTTCTTAAGGATATGATTTTGAGATACTGTACACTTGCTATAGATTTTTTAGGCCTGCCACTGTGTCTTTTGTCTTCCACTGTGCTATCTTTGGCATTTTTGTAGGTTCAATTTCAAAAAATTAGACTAAATAATAAGATTACTATCTCAATAAGATTCAAAACGTTTACCTTTTGGAACATTTTTTTTAGTTGTATAACTGTATATACATAGGCACACACATAATAATATATTTAAAACAAATGGGGTTCTCTCTGTTTTGTCAGGACAGAACAGCTGGGATGGTGTCTTAGACATTTCTTAAGTTTTTGCATTATCTTATAGTCACACAGGTGCGCGCACACACACACGCACACGCGCAGTCATGTAGATGCACATAATCACTAAGTCACCCTAGCCTGCTCCACCACATGCACAAGGTCAGAAAGACGGTGAAGCCTGGAGAAATACTCTTGAAGACTACTTAAAGAAATGACAAGAAAACTGACTGAGAGTTTAGGCTGTGTTGAAGATTAAAGGTGGTCATACCAAATACTGACTTTCAAGCTCGTTAGAATTGAACAAATGCTGTCTTTGCCTCATATACAGGATTTCAATGTATGTTTGCATATGTCAGCGCCTATTTCCCATTTTCCTATTAAAATATAAACACATGATGGGTGACTCGAGACTCTTGCACAGTACTGTACCTGTGAAAGTGGATTACTATAAATTGAAGCGCAATGAAAACATAGCTTAACTCAAATCCTAGATGTGGATCCCCGTTTAATCTCATTAGGCTAAGTAGTGGCGTGATTTAACCATGTGCACATTGATTTTTATAATTAATTTCCGTGCACCGTCTGAATAAGGCTCATAAAGTGGCACCAGCTGCTTGTAATGGTACTTTTAGCGGTTGCCACAGCTGGAGGTAGGCTGCACAGCTGGAAAGCAGGGCGCAGCATTTAACCACAAGAGTGAAGCATTGTACCACATCCGAGATACCCACCGGAGAGACTGTCCGTTCCTTATTATGGGTCGTGTAACACATGTGTTATTGCCGTATACGTCTTCAAATATTGCACGAATTCATAATATGAGGTTTTGTATCTAAATTCCAACATTTGAAGGTACGTATGTATGGCTCCCAAGACAAGCTGACAAGCTTAGTTTGTTGCTTCAAACAGTGTATTGTTTGATCCCCGTGTTTCTAGTCGGACAAAAAAGGGACCGAAACTAAACAGCCACGTAGTAAAAGACGAAGCTCGCAAGAAGGTGAGTATTTGTTTCATTTTGTAACATTTATCCGTATTTTATTTTATGATATATGCGTGGTTTTGTAACAAGGGTGACACCAGGCGTTTCACTGAATGACTTTAAGTGTTTCATAAACGGGTCGTGTTAAAACGCTGGGAGTTCTTAGCTTGACAGGTCCCGGGGCTAATTAGCAGTCACGTTAGCTTCGCTAGCTAGTGCTAGCCACCTAAACTTCAGTGCGTCGTTCTTGTCATTGCCAGGTATATGTGAAGTCAAAAATAATTCAGCCCAGTCGCTGGCAATATGGGGCCTTTACAATAATGTTTGTCATCAACTGTCTTGGTTTTTTTCCCCACCCGTCTGAGTAGAGGCTAGCAACCTAGCTACGAGCTGCAGCTGTAGCCGTTGTGTGTCCGATGGATGCACCAGGGGTTTACAACACACCCTGTGAGTCAAAGGTTATAGTTGAGAGCGACAGTGATATATAGGATACGATGATAATATCACGTGAAAGAGCTTCGCAGAGTACCGCTGTCGTCACACTTCAGTCTTGGGAAAGGCTTGTATTCAAATACTGACTGTCTGCTCGATAAGGCGCATCTCTGGTAGGTTGTATTTATGTCTTCGTAGGTTCACCAAAGTCGTAATATACGGCTGATAAATGGCCGACACAAAGGGGGAAGCGCGAAACTGGCATGTTTCTTAAAATAGTTTGTTGCATTTGTTTATAACCATAAGTAAATTAATGCAGTGTTGTTACATTTTAAGTTATATTTAACCTGGAAAAAAAAATCACTTACTAAAATAAATTGTAAGTCTTTAACTATAGCATATGTTTAAATTAAAAGCAGGCTGTTGTTGCCTAACCTTGTCAGCGTCTAAACCAGATCACTGGTAAGTCGGTAATGATCTTTCTGATGTGATGGACTTCTCTCCAAACAGGAGCTGTAGATGCTTAAATCTTCTTTCTCTCTCAGTTGTTTTGTGGCGTGGACGTGCTCCTGTAAACTGACATGCCCGCCTCCTAAGAAGAGGGTGTAGTGAGATGCCCTTTCGAGAAGTGCACCAACAGTGCTGTGACTGTTACTTTTCTTAATGGAAGTGGATACTGAGCAGTCAGCGGCAGTCCAGATGGAGGCCAGTGCTTATCAAGAGGACCAAGTTATAAAATCCAAGGAGGCTCAAGCCCATGTTATGGAGTGTGAAAAGTCATTCAGACAAGGGCTGGAAAATTCACAAGATGCAAAGGGGGATATTCATAATGGTGAGTAATGATGCTTTTGTTTATTGGAAGGACAATACATTCCAAGATTGTGCTGTATCTGCTTCCAATTCTGAATTTTAATGGTATCTCTTTTATCTAACGCTTGCATTCTGCAGTGCATGACCTGTTTTGGTGGTTACAGCAAGCCTCAAGGCCATCTACAGCTCTGTGTTACACAGCTCCTTGAACAAGCATATTATATAGCTGAGCTGAATTGTAATTCTTCATTAGAGTACAGCTGTGCATAATGTGTTAGGTTTGTGAGAAAATCTGACAGAAAAATCTGTTTAAGTTCTCAAATTTTAAGATACACCTGAGACAAAACGAAAAAAGTAGCAGAGATTTTCTCACATTTAACAAAACTCTACTCAGAACCACAAAAGCATTCGAAAGTTTCCACAGGCTGAGTGGTTGACCAGTGTCTTGATTTTGATGTGTTAATGGCTTTGTTCTTCTGAGTAAGAATAAGAATAACTTTTATCGATCCCAGAAGGAAATTTATAGTCTTTAAGCTGCATTTTAAATTATGGGTAGTTCATTTCTTGTGAGATATAAATGTGTTTTACTGAATAATGTACAAAAATTAATTTGCATTTAAAGCCAGTGGAAACATGTTTTCAATGCCTAACTAATTTTCCGTACATTTACATATTCATAGCTAAATTAGCAACTATCCATATCCCTTTAAATTCTTTTTTCTTTTTTAGAATAAGATATTAAGATTTTACCACAAATGAACTCAACTCAGTGAGACTTCTTCTGGGGTGATTTTTTCAGCTCCTTTGGCAAACATTCTCATGCTCTACTGTTGAAAATTGATTAATGCATAGACGTGAATCACTTTTTCCTACCCCATGACTACTTCAACCAGTGAGACGAGGACATAGAAAAACTCTGTCATGTAAAATGAACAAACCAGTTCCACCACTGTCAGAAAATGACACATTTTGTATTTAATGTGTGGCTAACAGGAAAAATTGATTTTTCAGTGGCTTTAGATGTGTTTGCGTTGCAAGCTGAGTCCTAGTTGTGCTCCTAGAAGAGTAGCTGCAGTTGGATAGGATGCTTCAGTAGCAGTAGTGTTACATGAATGTTTGTGGTTGCGATTTTCACTTAAGTTACTGTTACTCGACAAAGTTGTCCAGCCAGTTTGCCAAAAGAATCACATCCACTCAAACTAGTTCACAGAATGTCTCATGACTAATTGTTGCATTCCTGAGGCTTTTCCCTTCCTCTTTCAGGTCCTCAATTCAGATGTGATTCCAAATGGACTGGCAGAGGGCTTTGGTACTGCAGGGACCTCCTGCCTCTGACAGCTCCCCCAAGACAAGAGCTCCCTGCAACTCAAGAACCAAGAGCCCTCCCCAGGTGTGGCTGCTTATCCACCCATGATGCTAGAGAAGTCTGAGGGGGCTAGTGCTGAGGTCACGGTTCACAAGAGTGATGCATTGCAGTCACTCAGACTCAGTATGCCTATGCAGGAGACTGAACTGTGTAAGCATAAATTTGTGTGCAGTGGATGCCCCTCTATGACCCTTCCTATTTTAACCTCCTTTTGATGTGGAGTGTTTTGGTCTTTAGCTCATGTACTAGTGTTTGCTTTAACTCCCATGTTTGTGTGTTATCTGGACAGAAGGATTCAGTGGGGATTTCTTTTAGCTGTTTGACTTTGCCTTCTCTCACTCCCATAGCAGTCAATTGTTTTAGTTCATGGCTTTTTTTGGTACTAATCCCTCTGATTCATTATCTTTTTCTTGGTATTTTAAAAGTTGGCACAGTTGCCTTGTTCAGTTATGAAATGTTATATTTTTAAGCATGGCAATAACTCATGATTTTGTTTGCCTGCATATTATAACTCCTACATAGAATAAAAATAACTCCACAAGAAAAACGCACGTTAAGTATCTCTTTTAATTGTTTGGGACACACAGCACTGATTCAGTGTACGTCTACCAATTGCAGTATTCTACCTGCATACGTGTGTGGTATGGGAAGCCTTTAAGTTTATGGATGTAGCATGCAACATCTATACTCACCTGCTCTAACAATTGCATTAACTCTCAGGTCAAATGGCAAATATCACAGTTGTACTTTGACTTACTGGCCAATGGTTTGTACTAACACACAGTTTCTGGCCAAGGATTAAAATACCTCCAATTTGAATAATTTGTTTACCATTGTCATTTGAGAACCAAGGTCTGAGCAGCTTCACTCATCATGCCAGGATCCAGCATTTGCAATCATGAAGTAACAGCCTGTTTGGATCAAGATGCTGGGGTGTAGTTGGGTAGTATGTGTTAAAGGGTAGCATTTTTTTTTCTTTGTTTTAACATTCATTGTATTTCATAACTTCAGCCAACCAGAAGCTTCATCACTGGAGATGGAGAACGAGGAGAAGATCCGCCTGGAGGCTCGCCGGCGCCTGGAGGAGCAACTGAAACAGTCACAGAGTACAGAGACAGAAGGAGAGGGTGGGTGAATACTTCATACCAACACTACAACCTAACTCCAACTAGGGAGCATTGTGGTTTGGGCCTGCTATTATTACCTTAGGACCTGAAAGACTTCCAGTCAATGAATAAAAAACTTTAATCAGAAAACTTGCAGAATGATGTCAGAGCAGCAGTCCATGACCTGAAGGAGAGGTTGTGTGATGCATCAGTACTATATTGTCACTTTATTTTCTTGTAAAATATAACTTAAAGGATTGAGTTTTGGCTCCAATGACTATAAATATTACACATTTATTTTAATGATTTTCTGTTACACATGTTTTATAATTTAATTCAACCTCTTATTCTCTCTTATGCTTTCTAGTCTAATCGTACCACCACCAAGAACAGACCATTCAGTACCCTGGATCCAGAACTTATGCTACACCCTGAGGCACTACCACGGGCTAGTACTGTTGCCATGACCAAGGAGTATTCCTTCCTGAGGACCAGTGTCCCACGTGGTCCCAAACTTGGTAGCCTGGGAATTCCCCCTCCCAAGGAGAAGAAGTCCAGGTCATCTCGCCCTAGCAAGATACACTCCTTGGCTGACTACAAGTCTTCTGAGAGTGGTGGTGGTGGTGGAGGAGGTGGCATAAAGATGACTGACATAAGCTCCGTCAACTCCACTATTAGCTCTGTGTCCACACTGTCTGAGATCAGCGTGACATCAGAGTGCAGCACCTCTGAGATGGAGGCCCAGTCCAGTGCTTCCCTCCACGTCAGGGACAATGCATCAGAAATTGATGGCAGTGAATCAGCGGTAAGACCTGGAAGTGATGGCAACGACAGTGACAGCTCTTCCTACAGCAGTGTGTCTACCAGGGGGACCTACGGTATGCTCTCTGCAGCAGTGGAGAGACAGCAAGGTCCATACACAGTGGATGGGCGTGAGATTGCACCTGAGGCCATGGGTCAGTTCCCCTCCCTGCAGGAGGTTCTGCAGGCGGCTACTGAGGAGCAGCACCTGTTGGAGCTGGAGCAAGAAAGAGAAGGGACAGCTGAGCCTCGCAGTCGCAGGGATAGCTTCTCCAGCAGGTAACTGTTTCTTTCTGCTCAAACGTATAGTCCCCTTCAAAAAAATTGGAACAGTGAGGCCAATCCTTTTTTTTTCTTTTTTCTTTTCTTTTTTTTGCTGTAGACTGAAAACATTTGGGTCTGACATTAAAAGATGAATATGAGACAAAAGATCAACATCTCAGCTTTTATGTCCCGGTATTTACATCTGGATGTGATACACAGTTTAGAAGATAGCAGCTTTTGTCTGAAGCCACCCAGGTGTATTTTTTATTTTTTTGGCCAGCTGTGTCCTGTTACATTGATTTTTCAAATGGTAAATAGCGCTGAATGTCTACTCTTTCATGTTTGAGTTTTGCCTGTGCAGACTGTGCATTTATAGTTAGAGGAGTAACCAACATGAAAACCAGAGAGCTGTCCATTGGTGAAAAACAAGGAATTGTGAGGCTGAGAGAAGATGGAAAATCAATCAGAGCCATTGCACAAACATTGGCCAATAGCTAGTACAAGTGTTTGGAGTGTCCTGAAGAAGAAAGTCGTCACTGGTGTACTGAGTAACAGATGTGGGACAGGTGGACCAAGGAAAACAACAGCAGTTGATGATGGAAACATTGTACTTGCTGTAAAGAAAGACCCTAAAACTACTCTTAGTGACATCAGCAACAACCTCCACAGGGCAGGAGTGAGGGTATCACAGTCTGCTGTTTGCAGAAGACCTAATGAACAAATGTACAGAGGCGTCACCAGAAGATGCAGAGCACTAATAAGCAAGAAGAACAGGAAAGCCAGGCTGGAATTTGCCAAGAAGTACAGAGACAAGCCTCAGAAATTCTGGGACAAAGTTTTATGGACTGATGAGACAAAGATGAGCCTTTACCAAGGTGATGGAAAGGCTAAAGTTTGGAGAAAAAAGGATCTGCTCAAGGTGCTATCTTCTGAACTGTGTATCAGATCCAGATGTAAACACCTGGAAATAAAAGCTGAGATGTCGATCTTTTCGTCTCACATCGATTTTTTGTTATGTCAAACTTTTGTGTTTGACATAACAAAAAATCAATATGAGTCAATGTTTGTTACTCCAACAAAAAAAAAAAGAGAAAAAAAAGGATTGGCCTCAGTGTTCCAATACTTTTGGAAGGCAGTGTAACTCTTTTGTTGAACCTACAAACTCCTTATTCACCGAGGTTGTTTTATTTGTTTCAGTGTTTCTTTGGAGAGTTCTGTGATGGGCCTGACTGACAATGAAATGCTCCAAGTTCTGAAAGAGAAGGAGTGAGGTCTTGAGGGCCAGCTGGAATCCTTGTCATCTGAGGCCAATCAGGTAATACAAACTATTAATAACATTTTTTGGCTCTTTTGCTCTTCAGTTCATCATATACACTCGTGGGCCACTACACACTGAAAATAATTGGGTTAAATCTTTTAACCGCCTGCTGTGTCTTTTAGGCGCTCAAGGAGAAGACAGAACTTCAGGCCCAGCTTGCAACAGTGAATGCACAGCTGCAGGCTAAAATGGAAGAGGCTCAAGTCAGCAAGGAGAGGCAGAGCGCACCTCACTACAGAGGTTGGCACACTGCGGCAAAGCTGTAGCCAGCTAGAGAAGGCTATGGTGGAGCTCCAGAGCAGTCTAGAGAGCAAGAATGCCAGTCTGTCTTCTCTAAGCAATGATCTACAAAGTTGCTGAAGACCAGTACAACAGGCTGATGGGGAAGGTGGAGGAGATGCAAAACACTGTAACCTCAAGGGACAATACAGGTAAGTAACAGAGACCCAAATAGCACGATCTATAGTCATCCCTACCTCATGTTTCTAAATTTGATGTTTTGATCCTGTGCATTTGCAGTTCAGGAGCTGCGCCAGCAGATGGGTGGTCTTCAGAGTCAGCTTCAGCAGGTGCAGCTGGAGCGTAGCACCCTGCAGAGCCGACTGAAGACCTCCCAGGCCGAGAATTGATTCACTTCAGCAGGTCAGACAGTGGTACCAGCAGCAGCTAGCTGTGGCCCAGGAGGCAAGAGTACGCCTGCAAAGTGAAATGGCCAACATGCAAGTGAGTTTGATGCCGATAGAGTTTGTTTAACATCATGGCTTGGCCTTAGACAAGAGCTGTCATAGCGGCATCATAATTGTTGATATATCTGTTTTGGGTTTGTTTTTTTTTACCCCAGGCTGGACAGATATCAACAATTATGATGCCTATGACAGCTCTTGTCTAAGAGCCAAGCCATGATGTTAAGACAAACTGTATCGGCATCAAACTCACTTGCATGTTGGCCATTTTTGTGCAGGCTTTCTGCTTCCTCCTGGGCTGGCTGCTGCTGGCTACACTGTCTGACCTGCTGAAGTGATCTCGGCCTGGGAGGTCTTCAGTCGCTCCATCTCCACTGCACCCTGCTGAAGCTGACTCTGAAGACCACCCATCCTGGCCCAACAGCAGCTCCCCTGAACTGCAAATGCACAGGATGCAAAACATCAAATTTAGAACATGATGATGACTATATAGATCGTGCTACTTGGGTCTCTGTCTACTTACCTGTATTGTCCCCTTGAGGTTACAGTGTTTTGCATCTCCTCCACCTTCCCCATCAGCCTGTTGTACTGGTCTTCAGCAACTTTGAGATCAATTGCTTTAGAAGAAGACAGACTGGCATTCTTGCTCTCTAGACTGCTCTGGAGCTCCACCATAGCCTTCTCTAGCTGGCTACAGCTTTGCCCCACGTGTGCCAACCTCTGTAGTCGAGTGCGCTCTGCCTCTCCTTGCTGACTTAGAGCCTCTTCCATTTTAGGCCTTGCAGCTGTGCATTCACTGTTGCAAGCTGGGCCTGAAGTTCTGCCTTCTCCTTGAGCGACCTAAAAGACACAGCACGCGGCCATAAAGATTTAGACCCAATTATTTTCAGTGCGTAGTCGCTCCACGAGCCGCAATATGATGAACTGAAGAGCAAAAGAGCCAAAAAATGTTATTAATAGTTTGTATTACCTGATTGGCCTCAGATGACAAGGATTCCAGCTGGCCCTCAAGCCTCATTTTCTCCTTTCAGAACTTGGAGCATTTCATTGTCAGTCAGGCCCATCACAGAACTCTCCAAAGAAACGCTGAAACAAAATAAAAACAACCTCGAGGTGAATAAGGAGTTTGTAGGTTCAACAAAAGAGTTGCACTGCCTTCCGGAGGCATTGGAACACTGAGGCCAATCCTTTTTTCTTCTTTTTTTTTGTTGGAGTAACAAACATTGACTCATATTGATTTTTTGTTATGTCAAACACAAAAGTTTGACATAACAAAAAATCGATGTGAACGAAAGAGATTCGACATCTCAGCTTTTTATTTCCAGGTGTTTACATCTCGATCTGATACACAGTTCAGAAGATAGCACCTTGAGCAGATCCGTTTTTCTCCAAACTTTAGCCTTTACCGTCGCCTTTGCTAAAGGCTCATCTTTGTCTGCATCAGTCCCATAAAAGCTTTCTCCCAGAATTTCTGAGGCTTGTCTCTCTACTTCTCGGCAAATTCCAGCCCTGGCTTTCCTGTTCTTCTTGCTTATTAGTGCTCTGCATCTTCCCGTGACGCTCTCGTGTAGCATTCGCTTCGTTAGGTCTTCTGCAAACAGCAGACTGTGATACCCTCACTCCTGCCCTGTGGAGGTTGCTGCTGATGTCACTGAGAGTAGTTTTAGGCGTCCTTTCTTCACAGCGAGTACAATGTTTCCATCATCAACTGCTGTTGTTTTCCTTGGTCCACCTGTCCCACATCTGTTACTCAGTACACCAGTGACGACTTTCTTCTTCAGGACACTCCAAACACTTGTACTAGCTATCGGCCAATGTTTGTGCAATGGCTCTGATTGATTTTCCATCTTCTCTCAGCCTCACAATTCCTTGTTTTTCACCAATGGACAGCTCTCTGGTTTTCATGTTGGTTACTCCTCTAACTATAAATGCACAGTCTGCACAGGCAAAACTCAAACATGAAAGAGTAGACATTCAGCGCTATTTACCATTTGAAAAATCAATGTAACAGGACACAGCTGGCCAAAAAAACAAAAAATACACCTGGGTGGCTTCAGACAAAAGCTGCTATCTTCTAAACTGTGTATCACATCCCAGATGTAAATACCGGGACATAAAAGCTGAGATGTTGATCTTTTGTCTCATATTCATCTTTTAATGTCAGACCCAAATGTTTTCAGTCTACAGCAAAAAAAGAAAAGAAAAAAGAAAAAAAAGGATTGGCCTCACTGTTCCAATTTTTTTGAAGGGGACTTATGCGTTTGTATGACAGAAAGAAACAGTTACCTGCTGGAGAAGCTATCCCTGCGACTGCGAGGCTCAGCTGTCCCTTCTCTTTCTTGCTCCAGCTCCAACAGGTGCTGCTCCTCAGTAGCCGCCTGCAGACCCTCCTGCAGGGAGGGGAACTGCGCCCATCGGCCTCAGGTGCAATCTCACGCCCATCCACTGTGTATGGACCTTGCTGTCTCTCCACTGCTGCAGAGAGCATACCGTAGGTCCCCCTGGTAGACACACTGCTGTAGGAAGAGCTGTCACTGTCTTGTCCATCATTTCCAGGTCTTACCGCTGATTCACTGCCATCAATTTCTGATGCATTGTCCCTGACGTGGAGGAAGCACTGGACTGGGCCTCCATCTCAGAGGTGCTGCACTCTGATGTCACGCTGATCTCAGACAGTGTGGACACAGAGCTAATAGTGGAGTTGGACGGAGCTTATGTCAGTCATCTTTATGCCACCTCCTCCACCACCACCACCACTCTCAGAAGACTGTAGTCAGCCAAGGAGTGTATCTTGCTAGGGCGAGATGACCTGGACTTCTTCTCCTTGGGAGGGGGAATTCCCAGGCTACCAAGTTTGGGACCACGTGGGACACTGGTCCTCAGGAAGGAATACTCCTTGGTCATGGCAACAGTACTAGCCCGTGGTAGTGCCTCAGGGTGTAGCATAAGTTCTGGATCCAGGGACTGAATGGTCTGTTCTTGGTGGTGGTACCGATTAGACTAGAAAGCATAAGAGAGAATAAGAGGTTGAATTAAATTATAAAACATGTGTAACAGAAAATCATTAAAATAAATGTGTAATATTTATAGTCATTGGAGCCAAAACTCAATCCTTTAAGTTATATTTTACAAGAAAATAAAGTGACAATATAGTACTGATGCATCACACAACCTCTCCTTCAGGTCATGGACTGCTGCTCTGACATCATTCTGCAAGTTTTCTGATAAAGTTTTTTATTCATTTGACTGCAAGTCTTTCAGGTCCTAAGGTAATAAAGCAGAGCCCGAACCACAATGCTCCCTAGTTGGAGTTAGGTTGTAGTGTTGGTATGAAGTATTGGCCCCCACCCTCTCCTTCTGTCTCTCTACTCTGTGCTGTTTCAGTTGCTCCTGCCAGGCGCCGGCGACTCCAGCGCGGGGCTACTCCTGTCGTTCTCCATCTCCAGTGATGAAGCTTTCAGGTTGGCTGAAGTTATGAAATACAATGAATGTTAAAACAAAGAAAAAAAAATGCTACCCTTTAACACATTACTACCCAACTACACCCCGGCATTTGATCCAAACAGGCTGTTACTTCATGATTGCAAATGCTGGATCCTGGCATGATGAGTGAAGCTGCTCAGACCTTGGTTCTGCGAATGACGATGGTAAACAGATGATTCAAGTTGGAGGTATTTTAGTCCTTGGCCAGAAACTGTGTGTTGGTACAAACCATTGGCCAGTAAGTCAAAGTACAACTGTGATATTTGCCATTTGACCTGAGAGTTAATGCAATTGCTAGAGCAGGTGAGTATAGATGTTGCATGCTACATCCATAAACTTAAAGGCTTCCCATACCACACACGTATGCAGGTAGACATACTGCAATTGGTACACGTACACTGAATCAGTGCTGTGTATCCCAAACAATTAAAAGAATACTTGACGTCCGTTTTTCTTGTGGAGTTATTTTTATTCTATGTAGGAGTTATAATATGCAGGCAAACAAAATCATGAGTTATTGCCATGCTTAAAAATATAACATTTCATAACTGAACAAGGCAACTGTGCCAACTTTTCAAAATACCAAGAAAACATAATGAATCAGAGGGATTAGTACCAAAAAAAAGCCATGAACTAAAACAATTGACTGCTATGGGAGTGAGAGAAGGCAAAGTCAAACAGCTAAAAGAAATCCCCACTGAATCCTTATGTCCAGATAACACACAAACATGGGAGTTAAAGCAAACACTAGTACATGAGCTAAAGACCAAAACACTCCACATCAAAAGGAGGTTAAAATAGGAAGGGTCATAGAGGGCATCCACTGCACACAAATTTATGCTTACACAGTTCAGTCTCCTGCATAGGCATACTGAGTCTGAGTGACTGCAATGCATCACTCTTGTGAACCGTGACCTCAGCACTAGCCCCCTCAGACTTCTCTAGCATCATGGGTGGATAAGCAGCCACACCTGGGGAGGGCTCTTGGTTCTGTGAGTTGGCAGGGGAGCTCGTTGTCTGTGGGGGAGCTGTCAGAGGCAGGAGTGTCCCTGCAGTACCAAAGCCCTCTGCCAGTCCATTTGGAATCACATCTGAATTGAGGACCTGAAAGAGGAAGGGAAGCCTCAGGAATGAACAATTAGTCATGAGATATTCTTGTGAACTAGTTTGAGTGGATGTGATTCTTTTGGCAAACTGGCTGGACAACTTTGTCGAAGTAACAGTAACTTAAGTGAAAATCGCAACCACAAACATTCATGTAACACTACTGCTACTGAAGCATCCTATCCAACTGCAGCTACTCTTCTAGGAGCACAACTAGGACTCAGCTTGCAACGCAAACACATCTAAAGCCACTGAAAAATCAATTTTTCCTGTTAGCCACACATTAAATACAAAATGTGTCATTTTCTGACAGTGGTGGAACTGGTTTGTTCATTTTACATGACAGAGTTTTTCTATGTCCTCGTCTCACTCGTTGAAGTAGTCATGGGGTAGGAAAAAGTGATTCACGTCTATGCATTAATCAATTTTCAACAGTAGAGCATGAGAATGTTTGCCAAAGGAGCTGAAAAAATCACCAGAAGAAGTCTCACTGAGTTGAGTTCATTTGTGGTAAAATCTTAATATCTTATTCTAAAAAAGAAAAAAGAATTTAAAAGGGATATGGATAGTTGCTAATTTAGCTATGAATATGTAAATGTACGGAAAATTAGTTAGGCATTGAAAACATGTTTCCACTGGCTTTAAATGCAAATTAATTTTTGTACATTATTCAGTAAAACACATTTATATCTCACAAGAAATGAACTACCCATAATTTAAAATGCAGCTTAAAGACTATAAATTTCCTTCTGGGATCGATAAAAGTTATTCTTATTCTTACTCAGAAGAACAAAGCCATTAACACATCAAAATCAAGACACTGGTCAACCACTCAGCCTGTGGAAACTTTCGAATGCTTTTGTGGTTCTGAGTAGAGTTTTGTTAAATGTGAGAAAATCTCTGCTACTTTTTTCGTTTTGTCTCAGGTGTATCTTAAAATTTGAGAACTTAAACAGATTTTTCTGTCAGATTTTCTCACAAACCTAACACATTATGCACAGCTGTACTCTAATGAAGAATTACAATTCAGCTCAGCTATATAATATGCTTGTTCAAGGAGCTGTGTAACACAGAGCTGTAGATGGCCTTGAGGCTTGCTGTAACCACCAAAACAGGTCATGCACTGCAGAATGCAAGCGTTAGATAAAAGAGATACCATTAAAATTCAGAATTGGAAGCAGATACAGCACAATCTTGGAATGTATTGTCCTTCCAATAAACAAAAGCATCATTACTCACCATTATGAATATCCCCCTTTGCATCTTGTGAATTTTCCAGCCCTTGTCTGAATGACTTTTCACACTCCATAACATGGGCTTGAGCCTCCTTGGATTTTATAACTTGGTCCTCTTGATAAGCACTGGCCTCCATCTGGACTGCCGCTGACTGCTCAGTATCCACTTCCATTAAGAAAAGTAACAGTCACAGCACTGTTGGTGCACTTCTTGAAAGGGCATCTCACTACACCCTCTTCTTAGGAGGCGGGCATGTCAGTTTACAGGAGCACGTCCACGCACAAAACAACGAGAGAATATATTTAATAATTTACAGCTCCTGTTTGGAGAATCTATCAGCATCAGAAAGATCATTACCGACTTACCAGTGATCTGGTTTAGACGCTGACAAGGTTAGGCAACAACAGCCTGCTTTTAATTTAAACATATGCTATAGTTAAAGACTTACAATTTATTTTAGTAAGTGATTTTTTTTTCCAGGTTAAATATAACTTAAAATGTAACAACACTGCATTAATTTACTTATGGTTATAAACAAATGCAACAAACTATTTTAAGAAACATGCCAGTTTCGCGCTTCCCCCTTTGTGTTGGCTATTTATCGACCGTATATTACGACTTTGGTGAACCTACGAAGACATAAATACAACCTACCAGAGATGCGCCTTATCGAGCAGACAGTCAGTATTTGAATACAAGCCTTTCCCAAGACTGAAGTGTGACGACAGCGGTACTCTGCGAAGCTCTTTCACGTGATATTATCATCGTATCCTATATATCACTGTCGCTCTCAACTATAACCTTTGACTCACAGGGTGTGTTGTAAACCCCTGGTGCATCCATCGGACACACAACGGCTACAGCTGCAGCTCGTAGCTAGGTTGCTAGCCTCTACTCAGACGGGTCGTGAAGGAAAAAAACCAAGACAGTTGATGACAAACATTATTGTAAAGGCCCCATATTGCCAGCGACTGGGCTGAATTATTTTTACTTCACATATACCTGGCAATGACAAGAACGACGCACTGAAGTTTAGGTGGCTAGCACTAGCTAGCGAAGCTAACGTGACTGCTAATTAGCCCCGGGACCTGTCAAGCTAAGAACTCCCAGCGTTTTAACACGACCCGTTTATGAAACACTTAAAGTCATTCAGTGAAACGCCTGGTGTCACCCTTGTTACAAAACCACGCATATATCATAAAATAAAATAGGGATAAATGTTACAAAATGAAACAAATACTCACCTTCTTGCGAGCTTCGTCTTTTACTACGTGGCTGTTTAGTTTCGGTCCCTTTTTTGTCCGACTAGAAACACGGGGATCAAACAATACACTGTTCGAAGCAACAAACTAAGCTTGTCAGCTTGTCTTGAGAGCCATACATACGTACCTTCAAATGTTGGAATTTAGATACAAAACCTCATATTATGAATTCGTGCAATATTTGAAGACGTATACGGCAATAACACATGTGTTACACGACTCATAATAAGGAACGGACAGTCTCTCCGGTGGGTATCTCGGATGTGGTACAATGCTTCACTCTTGTGGTTAAATGCTGCGCCCTGCTTTCCAGCTGTGCAGCCTACCTCCAGCTGTGGCAACCGCTAAAAGTACCATTACAAGCAGCTGGTGCCACTTTATGAGCCTTATTCAGACGGTGCACGGAAATTAATTATAAAAATCAATGTGCACATGGTTAAATCACGCCACTACTTAGCCTAATGAGATTAAACGGGGATCCACATCTAGGATTTGAGTTAAGCTATGTTTTCATTGCGCTTCAATTTATAGTAATCCACTTTCACAGGTACAGTACTGTGCAAGAGTCTCGAGTCACCCATCATGTGTTTATATTTTAATAGGAAAATGGGAAATAGGCGCTGACATATGCAAACATACATTGAAATCCTGTATATGAGGCAAAGACAGCATTTGTTCAATTCTAACGAGCTTGAAAGTCAGTATTTGGTATGACCACCTTTAATCTTCAACACAGCCTAAACTCTCAGTCAGTTTTCTTGTCATTTCTTTAAGTAGTCTTCAAGAGTATTTCTCCAGGCTTCCCGTCTTTCTGACCTTGTGCATGTGGTGGAGCAGGCTAGGGTGACTTAGTGATTATGTGCATCTACATGACTGCGCGTGTGCGTGTGTGTGTGCGCGCGCCTGTGTGCATAAGATAATGCAAAAACTAAGAAATGTCTAAGACACCATCCCAGCTGTTCTGTCCTGACAAACAGGAGAACCCCATTTGTTTTAAATATATTATTATGTGTGCCTATGTATGTACAGTTCTGTGCAACTAAAATGTTCCAAGAGGTAAACGTTTTGAATCTTATTGAGATAGTAATCTTATTATTTAGTCTAATTTTTTGAAATTGAACCTACAAAAATGCCAAAGATAGCACAGTGGAAGACAAAAGACACAGTGGCAGGCCTAAAAAAAAAAAAATCTATAGCAAGTGTACAGTATCTGAAAATCATATCCTTAAGAAATAGGGAAAATACAGCAAAGACCTGACAAAGGACATGAGAGATACATCTGGTCCTTAAATATATACTACTTGTTACAGCCATATCTTACTAAAACAACAAAATGAAGCCCAGCTGTAAGTGGTCCATAAAATGCATGGGGTTGTCACTGGAATTTCTATGCATTCTGGTTGGTGATGCAGAAAATGTAGAAATATTCAAGTGACTATTAAGTTGTTATTCTATTTACATTTTTGTGCCACAATAATTGATATTATGTATGTGACTCTAGCACAGAGTGTATTTGGTATTTCTAAGATGGTTGTTATTGTAACTAGTTTAATGCCAAATATCAAATTATGCCAAATGAACTTACTTCCAATCAGGTCAAAAAACAGCATTGTCATCATGCAGAAGGTGGCCTCCCTGAAGTCGTCAGGATCATTGACTGGGTCAACAAGGAGTCTGGATACGACTCCGTGGATGAGGATGAGTTTTGAGGGATAACCTGAGTAGTCTCCACCCTCAACCTTTGACCTCAACTCTTCAAACAGTAACAGAGAAGAGAACTACCAAGAGTATAGAGCTACACAGAGCAGGCAAGTGTAAAGAGGCGAAGTGTGAGTTTTGAGGACCAGTCTGAGGTGTCTCCACCCTCAACAGGAAAGGATTTACTGGGTGTCAGCATCCTCAACCTCTCACATCAACTTCAGAAATGGAGAATGGGAAGAAGAGAGTGAGCTCTTTCAGCATCCAAGGCCACTCACTGCTTTCCATCCATCAGGCTGGGTTGGCGATGAATTAGCTAGGCACTTGCACCAGATCTTTTTAATATGTGACCTTTTTTGTATTGATTTCCTTTTAAATAATAGTACTAATACTCTAATGTGCTGCTCATGGAAGGCACTGGCCTAAGCATTGGGTGCATTGCAGGGTTCAGTGTCTTGCCCTGAAACATTTAACATGCTGACAGGAGCATCTGGCATCAGACAACCTTGCTTATATCTTCTGAGCTACTGAACTAACAACCAGGGAACAAAGTGAAATCACACTTGAGCTCAGCTGCTTCACACTGAACACAGCAAGTTGCTGTATTCCATCTTTCAGCTATAATCACTACTTCTTTAGAGGACCACTTAGGGGCTGGAATTGATCCAGCTGACACTGGACAGGTAAGCTGTTCATTACAGGGCTTGATACACAGAGCTGGACTCTCATTTGCACTCAGAACTAGACGGGCACTCAGCAGAGTGCACACCTTCTCTCTCATAACTAGAGCTGTTTGGTTGAGGGGTGACAGAAACACATGGCGCAACATAGAAGAGCCACCTTGACAGGACACGACTCAGCTTTACATCTGCACATCTGCATCTAAAGAATAGAAGACACTCTTTTGAGGATGCCAGTGTTCACATTTTGGACCACGAAGACAGATGGTTTGAAAGAATAGTTAAAGAAGCCATCTATGTCCACTGTTAATGACCATCACTGAACAGAGGTGGTGGATTATGACACTGACTGTCCCCCATTTAAAATGCAGTCCTGAGCTCCCTTCCCAGGTGCTTTAACCCCCACTCACACCGTTCTTCAGGTCACCTCAATATGTCACTTGATAGAGTGGGCAAAGTCTCACAAACCCACCGATTGTAATGATCCAGCCTTTTTTTTCACACCTTGGCGCATGTGATTATGCACATGAATAATAGGTATAATAGGTCAACAAACACCTCCAGGGGACTACCCCCAGTGTGGTATAAATACCTGGGACTCTCCACCATTTGGTTTTAGAACTGAAGAAACCTTTTGGCTGAGGGATGAAACATCTTCAAGAAATTTAAAGAAGTCCAGTTGCTTTTTTCACGCTCCACTGACTACTACCTGGATGACTGAGAACCTACACAGACTTATCTCACCATGGTAAAGAATCCCTTTTAAAGATTCCTTGAGCAGTACATAGGGTAACTGAACTAGCTAAATTAGCAAGATCAGATACCCTATGTACTGCTCAAGGAATCTTTAAAAGGGATTCTTTACCATGGTGAGATAAGTCTGTGTAGGTTCTCAGTCATCCAGGTAGTAGTCAGTGGAGCGTAAAAAAGCAACTGGACTTCTTTAAATTTCTTGAAGATGTTTCATCCCTCAGCCAAAAGGTTTCTTCAGTTCTAAAACCAAATGGTGGAGAGTCCCAGGTATTTATACCACAGTGGGGGTAGTCCCCTGGAGGTGTTTGTTGACCTATTATACCTATTATTCATGTGCATAATCACATGCGCCAAGGTGTGAAAAAAAAGGCTGGATCATTACAATCGGTGGGTTTGTGAGACTTTGCCCACTCTATCAAGTGACATATTGAGGTGACCTGAAGAACGGTGTGAGTGGGGGTCAAAGCACCTGGGAAGGGGGCTCAGGACTGCATTTTAAATGGGGGACAGTCAGTGTCATAATCCACCACCTCTGTTCAGTGATGGTCATTAACAGTGGACATACGATGGCTTCTTTAACTATTCTTTCAAACCATCTGTCTTCGTGGTCCAAAATGTGAACACTGGCATCCTCAAAAGAGTGTCTTCTATTCTTTAGATGCAGATGTGCAGATGTAAAGCTGAGTCATGTCCTGTCAAGGTGGCTCTTCTATGTTGCGCCATGTGTTTCTGTCACCCCTCAACCAAACAGCTCTAGTTATGAGAGAGAAGGTGTGCACTCTGCTGAGTGCCCGTCTAGTTCTGAGTGCAAATGAGAGTCCAGCTCTGTGTATCAAGCCCTGTAATGAACAGCTTACCTGTCCAGTGTCAGCTGGATCAATTCCAGCCCCTAAGTGGTCCTCTAAAGAAGTAGTGATTATAGCTGAAAGATGGAATACAGCAACTTGCTGTGTTCAGTGTGAAGCAGCTGAGCTCAAGTGTGATTTCACTTTGTTCCCTGGTTGTTAGTTCAGTAGCTCAGAAGATATAAGCAAGGTTGTCTGATGCCAGATGCTCCTGTCAGCATGTTAAATGTTCAGGGCAAGACACTGAACCCTGCAATGCACCCAATGCTTAGGCCAGTGCCTTCCATGAGCAGCACATTAGAGTATTAGTACTATTATTTAAAAGGAAATCAATACAAAAAAGGTCACATATTAAAAAGATCTGGTGCAAGTGCCTAGCTAATTCATCGCCAACCCAGCCTGATGGATGGGAAAACAGTGAGTGGCCTTGGATGCTGAAAGAGCTCACTCTCTTCTTCCCATTCTCATTTCTGAAGTTGATGTGAGAGGTTGAGGATGCTGACACCCAGTAAATCCTTTCCTGTTGAGGGTGGAGACACCTCAGACTGGTCCTCAAAACTCACACTTCGCCTCTTTACACTTGCCTGCTCTGTGTAGCTCTATACTCTTGGTAGTTCTCTTCTCTGTTACTGTTTGAAGAGTTGAGGTCAAAGGTTGAGGGTGGAGACTACTCAGGTTATTCCTCAAAACTCATCCTCATCCACGGAGTCGTATCCAGACTCCTTGTTGACCCAGTCAATGATCCTGACGACTTCAGGGAGGCCACCTTCTGCATGATGACAATGCTGTTTTTTGACCTGATTGGAAGTAAGTTCATTTGGCATAATTTGATATTTGGCATTAAACTAGTTACAATAACAACCATCTTAGAAATACCAAATACACTCTGTGCTAGAGTCACATACATAATATCAATTATTGTGGCACAAAAATGTAAATAGAATAACAACTTAATAGTCACTTAATATTTCTACATTTTCTGCATCACCAACAGAATGCATAGAAATTCCAGTGACAACCCCATGCATTTTATGGACCACTTACAGCTGGGCTTCATTTTGTTGTTTTAGTAAGATATGGCTTAACAAGTAGTATATATTTAAGGACCAGATGTATCTCTCATGTCCTTTGTCAGGTCTTTGCTGTATTTTCCCTATTTCTTAAGGATATGATTTTCAGATACTGTACACTTGCTATAGATTTTTTTTTTTTTTAGGCCTGCCACTGTGTCTTTTGTCTTCCACTGTGCTATCTTTGGCATTTTTGTAGGTTCAATTTCAAAAAATTAGACTAAATAATAAGATTACTATCTCAATAAGATTCAAAACGTTTACCTCTTGGAACATTTTTTGTAGTTGCACAGAACTGTACATACATAGGCACACATAATAATATATTTAAAACAAATGGGGTTCTCTCTATGTTTGTCAGGACAGAACAGCTGGGATGGTGTCTTAGACATTTCTTGAGTTTTTGCATTATCTTATAGGCACACAGGCGCGCGCACACACACACGCACACGCGCAGTCATGTAGATGCACATAATCACTAAGTCACCCTAGCCTGCTCCACCACATGCACAAGGTCAGAAAGACGGGAAGCCTGGAGAAATACTCTTGAAGACTACTTAAAGAAATGACAAGAAAACTGACTGAGAGTTTAGGCTGTGTTGAAGATTAAAGGTGGTCATACCAAATACTGACTTTCAAGCTCGTTAGAATTGAACAAATGCTGTCTTTGCCTCATATACAGGATTTCAATGTATGTTTGCATATGTCAGCGCCTATTTCCCATTTTCCTATTAAAATATAAACACATGATGGGTGACTCGAGACTCTTGCACAGTACTGTACCTGTGAAAGTGGATTACTATAAATTGAAGCGCAATGAAAACATAGCTTAACTCAAATCCTAGATGTGGATCCCCGTTTAATCTCATTAGGCTAAGTAGTGGCGTGATTTAACCATGTGCACATTGATTTTTATAATTAATTTCCGTGCACCGTCTGAATAAGGCTCATAAAGTGGCACCAGCTGCTTGTAATGGTACTTTTAGCGGTTGCCACAGCTGGAGGTAGGCTGCACAGCTGGAAAGCAGGGCGCAGCATTTAACCACAAGAGTGAAGCATTGTACCACATCCGAGATACCCACCGGAGAGACTGTCCGTTCCTTATTATGGGTCGTGTAACACATGTGTTATTGCCGTATACGTCTTCAAATATTGCACGAATTCATAATATGAGGTTTTGTATCTAAATTCCAACATTTGAAGGTACGTATGTATGGCTCCCAAGACAAGCTGACAAGCTTAGTTTGTTGCTTCGAACAGTGTATTGTTTGATCCCCGTGTTTCTAGTCGGACAAAAAGGGTACCGAAACTAAACAGCCACGTAGTAAAAGACGAAGCTCGCAAGAAGGTGAGTATTTGTTTCATTTTGTAACATTTATCCGTATTTTATTTTATGATATATGCGTGGTTTTGTAACAAGGGTGACACCAGGCGTTTCACTGAATGACTTTAAGTGTTTCATAAACGGGTCGTGTTAAAACGCTGGGAGTTCTTAGCTTGACAGGTCCCGGGGCTAATTAGCAGTCACGTTAGCTTCGCTAGCTAGTGCTAGCCACCTAAACTTCAGTGCGTCGTTCTTGTCATTGCCAGGTATATGTGAAGTAGAAATAATTCAGCCCAGTCGCTGGCAATATGGGGCCTTTACAATAATGTTTGTCATCAACTGTCTTGGTTTCTGTTTCCCCTGACCCGTCTGAGTAGAGGCTAGCAACCTAGCTACGAGCTGCAGCTGTAGCCGTTGTGTGTCCGATGGATGCACCAGGGGTTTACAACACACCCTGTGAGTCAAAGGTTATAGTTGAGAGCGACAGTGATATATAGGATACGATGATAATATCACGTGAAAGAGCTTCGCAGAGTACCGCTGTCGTCACACTTCAGTCTTGGGAAAGGCTTGTATTCAAATACTGACTGTCTGCTCGATAAGGCGCATCTCTGGTAGGTTGTATTTATGTCTTCGTAGGTTCACCAAAGTCGTAATATACGGTCTGATAAATAGCCAACACAAAGGGGGAAGCGCGAAACTGGCATGTTTCTTAAAATAGTTTGTTGCATTTGTTTATAACCATAAGTAAATTAATGCAGTGTTGTTACATTTTAAGTTATATTTAACCTGGAAAAAAAAATCACTTACTAAAATAAATTGTAAGTCTTTAACTATAGCATATGTTTAAATTAAAAGCAGGCTGTTGTTGCCTAACCTTGTCAGCGTCTAAACCAGATCACTGGTAAGTCGGTAATGATCTTTCTGATGTGATAGATATCTTCAAACAGGAGCTGTAAATTATTAAATATATTCTCTCGTCGTTGTTTGTGCGTGGACGTGCTCCTGTAAACTGACATGCCCGCCTCCTAAGAAGAGGGTGTAGTGAGATGCCCTTTCAAGAAGTGCACCAACAGTGCTGTGACTGTTACTTTTCTTAATGGAAGTGGATACTGAGCAGTCAGCGGCAGTCCAGATGGAGGCCAGTGCTTATCAAGAGGACCAAGTTATAAAATCCAAGGAGGCTCAAGCCCATGTTATGGAGTGTGAAAAGTCATTCAGACAAGGGCTGGAAAATTCACAAGATGCAAAGGGGGATATTCATAATGGTGAGTAATGATGCTTTTGTTTATTGGAAGGACAATACATTCCAAGATTGTGCTGTATCTGCTTCCAATTCTGAATTTTAATGGTATCTCTTTTATCTAACGCTTGCATTCTGCAGTGCATGACCTGTTTTGGTGGTTACAGCAAGCCTCAAGGCCATCTACAGCTCTGTGTTACACAGCTCCTTGAACAAGCATATTATATAGCTGAGCTGAATTGTAATTCTTCATTAGAGTACAGCTGTGCATAATGTGTTAGGTTTGTGAGAAAATCTGACAGAAAAATCTGTTTAAGTTCTCAAATTTTAAGATACACCTGAGACAAAACGAAAAGAGTAGCAGAGATTTTCTCACATTTAACAAAACTCTACTCAGAACCACAAAAGCATTCGAAAGTTTCCACAGGCTGAGTGGTTGACCAGTGTCTTGATTTTGATGTGTCTAATGGCTTTGTTCTTCTGAGTAAGAATAAGAATAACTTTTATCGATCCCAGAAGGAAATTTATAGTCTTTAAGCTGCATTTTAAATTATGGGTAGTTCATTTCTTGTGAGATATAAATGTGTTTTACTGAATAATGTACAAAAATTAATTTGCATTTAAAGCCAGTGGAAACATGTTTTCAATGCCTAACTAATTTTCCGTACATTTACATATTCATAGCTAAATTAGCAACTATCCATATCCCTTTTAAATTCTTTTTTCTTTTTTAGAATAAGATATTAAGATTTTACCACAAACTGAACTCAACTCAGTGAGACTTCTTCTGGGGTGATTTTTTCAGCTCCTTGGCAAACATTCTCATGCTCTACTGTTGAAAATTGATTAATGCATAGACGTGAATCACTTTTTCCTACCCCATGACTACTTCAACCAGTGAGACGAGGACATAGAAAAACTCTGTCATGTAAAATGAACAAACCAGTTCCACCACTGTCAGAAAATGACACATTTTGTATTTAATGTGTGGCTAACAGGAAAAATTGATTTTTCAGTGGCTTTAGATGTGTTTGCGTTGCAAGCTGAGTCCTAGTTGTGCTCCTAGAAGAGTAGCTGCAGTTGGATAGGATGCTTCAGTAGCAGTAGTGTTACATGAATGTTTGTGGTTGCGATTTTCACTTAAGTTACTGTTACTCGACAAAGTTGTCCCAGCCCCCAGTTTGCCAAAAGAATCACATCCACTCAAACTAGTTCACAAGAATATCTCATGACTAATTGTTGCATTCCTGAGGGCTTTTTCCCTTCCTCTTTCAGGTCCTGTCAATTCAGATGTGATTCCAAATGGACTGGCAGAGGGCTTTGGCACTGCAGGGGACACCCTGCCTCTGACAGCTCCCCCAGAGCACGAGCTCCCCTGTCAACTCACAGAACCAAGAGCCCTCCCCAGGTGTGGCTGCTTATCCACCCATGATGCTAGAGAAGTCTGAGGGGGCTAGTGCTGAGGTCACGGTTCACAAGAGTGATGCATTGCAGTCACTCAGACTCAGTATGCCTATGCAGGAGACTGAACTGTGTAAGCATGAATTTGTGTGCAGTGAATGCCCCCTCTATGACCCTTCCTATTTTAACCTCCTTTTGATGTGGAGTGTTTTGGTCTTTAGCTCATGTACTAGTGTTTGCTTTAACTCCCATGTTTGTGTGTTATCTGGACAGAAGGATTCAGTGGGGATTTCTTTTAGCTGTTTGACTTTGCCTTCTCTCACTCCCATAGCAGTCAATTGTTTTAGTTCATGGCTTTTTTTTGGTACTAATCCCTCTGATTCATTATCTTTTTCTTGGTATTTTAAAAGTTGGCACAGTTGCCTTGTTCAGTTATGAAATGTTATATTTTTAAGCATGGCAATAACTCATGATTTTGTTTGCCTGCATATTATAACTCCTACATAGAATAAAAATAACTCCACAAGAAAAACGCACGTTAAGTATCTCTTTTAATTGTTTGGGAACACACAGCACTGATTCAGTGTACGTCTACCAATTGCTAGTATCCTACCTGCATACGTGTGTGGTATGGGAAGCCTTTAAGTTTATGGATGTAGCATGCAACATCTATACTCACCTGCTCTAACAATTGCATTAACTCTCAGGTCAAATGGCAAATATCACAGTTGTACTTTGACTTACTGGCCAATGGTTTGTACTAACACACAGTTTCTGGCCAAGGATTAAAATACCTCCAATTTGAATAATTTGTTTACCATTGTCATTTGAGAACCAAGGTCTGAGCAGCTTCACTCATCATGCCAGGATCCAGCATTTGCAATCATGAAGTAACAGCCTGTTTAAATAAGATGCTGGGGTGTAGTTGGGTAGTATGTGTTAAAGGGTAGCATTTTTTTTCTTTGTTTTAACATTCATTGTATTTCATAACTTCAGCCAACCAGAAGCCATCACTGGAGATGGAGAACGAGGAGAAGATCCGCCTGGAGGCTCGCCGGCGCCTGGAGGAGCAACTGAAACAGTCACAGAGTACAGAGACAGAAGGAGAGGGTGGGTGAATACTTCATACCAACACTACAACCTAACTCCAACTAGGGAGCATTGTGGTTTGGGTCTGCTTTATTACCTTAGGACCTGAAAGACTTCCAGTCAATGAATAAAAAATTTTATCAGAAAACTTGCAGAATGATGTCAGAGCAGCAGTCCATGACCTGAAGGAGAGGTTGTGTGATGCATCAGTACTATATTGTCACTTTATTTTCTTGTAAAATATAACTTAAAGGATTGAGTTTTGGCTCCAATGACTATAAATATTACACATTTATTTTAATGATTTTCTGTTACACATGTTTTATAATTTAATTCAACCTCTTATTCTCTCTTATGCTTTCTAGTCTAATCGTACCACCACCAAGAACAGACCATTCAGTACCCTGGATCCAGAACTTATGCTACACCCTGAGGCACTACCACGGGCTAGTACTGTTGCCATGACCAAGGAGTATTCCTTCCTGAGGACCAGTGTCCCACGTGGTCCCAAACTTGGTAGCCTGGGAATTCCCCCTCCCAAGGAGAAGAAGTCCAGGTCATCTCGCCCTAGCAAGATACACTCCTTGGCTGACTACAAGTCTTCTGAGAGTGGTGGTGGTGGTGGAGGAGGTGGCATAAAGATGACTGACATAAGCTCCGTCAACTCCACTATTAGCTCTGTGTCCACACTGTCTGAGATCAGCGTGACATCAGAGTGCAGCACCTCTGAGATGGAGGCCCAGTCCAGTGCTTCCCTCCACGTCAGGGACAATGCATCAGAAATTGATGGCAGTGAATCAGCGGTAAGACCTGGAAATGATGGCAATGACAGTGACAGCTCTTCCTACAGCAGTGTGTCTACCAGGGGGACCTACGGTATGCTCTCTGCAGCAGTGGAGAGACAGCAAGGTCCATACACAGTGGATGGGCGTGAGATTGCACCTGAGGCCATGGGTCAGTTCCCCTCCCTGCAGGAGGTTCTGCAGGCGGCTACTGAGGAGCAGCACCTGTTGGAGCTGGAGCAAGAAAGAGAAGGGACAGCTGAGCCTCGCAGTCGCAGGGATAGCTTCTCCAGCAGGTAACTGTTTCTTTCTGCTCAAACGTATAGTCCCCTTCAAAAAAATTGGAACAGTGAGGCCAATCCTTTTTTTTTTCTTTTTCTTTTCTTTTTTTTGCTGTAGACTGAAAACATTTGGGTCTGACATTAAAAGATGAATATGAGACAAAAGATCAACATCTCAGCTTTTATGTCCCGGTATTTACATCTGGATGTGATACACAGTTTAGAAGATAGCAGCTTTTGTCTGAAGCCACCCAGGTGTATTTTTTGTTTTTTTGGCCAGCTGTGTCCTGTTACATTGATTTTTCAAATGGTAAATAGCGCTGAATGTCTACTCTTTCATGTTTGAGTTTTGCCTGTGCAGACTGTGCATTTATAGTTAGAGGAGTAACCAACATGAAAACCAGAGAGCTGTCCATTGGTGAAAAACAAGTAATTGTGAGGCTGAGAGAAGATGGAAAATCAATCAGAGCCATTGCACAAACATTGGCCAATAGCTAGTACAAGTGTTTGGAGTGTCCTGAAGAAGAAAGTCGTCACTGGTGTACTGAGTAACAGATGTGGGACAGGTGGACCAAGGAAAACAACAGCAGTTGATGATGGAAACATTGTACTTGCTGTAAAGAAAGACCCTAAAACTACTCTTAGTGACATCAGCAACAACCTCCACAGGGCAGGAGTGAGGGTATCACAGTCTGCTGTTTGCAGAAGACCTAATGAACAAATGTACAGAGGCGTCACCAGAAGATGCAGAGCACTGATAAGCAAGAAGAACAGGAAAGCCAGGCTGGAATTTGCCAAGAAGTACAGAGACAAGCCTCAGAAATTCTGGGACAAAGTTTTATGGACTGATGAGACAAAGATGAGCCTTTACCAAGGTGATGGAAAGGCTAAAGTTTGGAGAAAAAAGGATCTGCTCAAGGTGCTATCTTCTGAACTGTGTATCAGATCCAGATGTAAACACCTGGAAATAAAAGCTGAGATGTCGATCTTTTGTCTCATATTGATTTTTTTGTTATGTCAAACTTTTGTGTTTGACATAACAAAAAATCAATATGAGTCAATGTTTGTTACTCCAACAAAAAAAAAAAGAAAAAAAAAAGGATTGGCCTCAGTGTTCCAATACTTTTGGAAGGCAGTGTAACTCTTTTGTTGAACCTACAAACTCCTTATTCACCGAGGTTGTTTTATTTGTTTCAGTGTTTCTTTGGAGAGTTCTGTGATGGGCCATGATGAAATGCTCCAAGTTCTGAAAGAGAAGGAGTGAGGTCTTGAGGGCCAGCTGGAATCCTTGTCATCTGAGGCCAATCAGGTAATACAAACTATTAATAACATTTTTTGGCTCTTTTGCTCTTCAGTTCATCATATACACTCGTGGGCCACTACACACTGAAAATAATTGGGTTAAATCTTTTAACCGCCTGCTGTGTCTTTTAGGCGCTCTAAGGAGAAGACAGAACTTCAGGCCCAGCTTGCAACAGTGAATGCACAGCTGCAGGCTAAAATGGAAGAGGCTCAAGTCAGCAAGGAGAGGCAGAGCGCACTCACTACAGAGGTTGGCACACTGCGGCAAAGCTGTAGCCAGCTAGAGAAGGCTATGGTGGAGCTCCAGAGCAGTCTAGAGAGCAAGAATGCCAGTCTGTCTTCTCTAAGCAATGATCTACAAAGTTGCTGAAGACCAGTACAACAGGCTGATGGGGAAGGTGGAGGAGATGCAGAACACTGTAACCTCAAGGGACAATACAGGTAAGTGACGGAAGACCCAAATAGCACGATCTATATAGTCATCCCTACCTCATGTTTCTAAATTTGATGTTTTGATCCTGTGCATTTGCAGTTCAGGAGCTGCGCCAGCAGATGGGTGGTCTTCAGAGTCAGCTTCAGCAGGTGCAGCTGGAGCGTAGCACCCTGCAGAGCCGACTGAAGACCTCCCAGGCCGAGATTGATTCACTTCAGCAGGTCAGACAGTGGTACCAGCAGCAGCTAGCTGTGGCCCAGGAGGCAAGAGTACGCCTGCAAAGTGAAATGGCCAACATGCAAGTGAGTTTGATGCCGATAGAGTTTGTTTTAACATCATGGCTTGGCCTTAGACAAGAGCTGTCATAGCGGCATCATAATTGTTGATATATCTGTTTTGGGTTTGTTTTTATTTTTCCCAGGCTGGACAGATGACTCAGATTGGTGTTCTGGAGCATCTGAAGCTGGAAAATGTGACACTGTCAAATCAGCTCACAGAGACCCAGCATCGCTCCATTAAAGAAAGAACGTATCGCTGTGCAGCTACAAAGCATTGAGGTATATTTTCTGACATCTTTTTCTGAATATGCTGGCTTCAGGTTTGAATCTAACAAACTACACATTAAGTTTGTTATTTAGCTAAGGAAATTAAATAAAACCAAAACATGTTTTTAAAATCATTGGGATTGCTTTAAACATTGTGCCTGTAGCAATTTATGTAAATGGGCATCTTAACTAGATTTGAACATTGATTAACATTCTTTTACTGTCTGTGATGTAGGCCGACATGCTGACCCAAGAAGCTGCATACAAGCAGATCCAGGATGCAAAGAGCATGGTCGAAGACGACCTGCAGCACAAGCTGGAGGAGTTTGAGGAAGAGCGAGAACGGTTAATAAAACTTGCCAATACAGCCAGCACCCTGGAAAGAGAACTAGAGCAGGTATTAAAGCCAAATGTAACCGTGACATTTTTAACCGTCCAGCTTGATATAAAGCAGGGGGATATTGTTTGTCATACCATCCATTGCCCTATGAGGTTCTGCCTTTCCAGTTCATCAACTCCAAAACCACAAGGAGTTGAGTCATGAAATTTGGCATATCTGCTCTTTACTCTTTAAAGATGCGCAGCACGATATTCATAATCCTGGATGTTTACTACCCTTTTTACACTTTGGCTGTATTCATCTGAAGTGGAGAGAAAGCAACATGGAGGATTTCAGACTGCTAATGCTATGATAATATATGATAATGATATGCAGCCTCTTTTTTGTGCCTAGTTGGCTTAGCTTAATCATGTGATCATATTGTGCTGTGTGAGTGGCTATACCTACTTGACTATTAGTGGGAATTCCCCATATCTGAACTGGGGAATCCCAAATTTGATGATTATGATCTTATGATTATAGTGATGTTATACATAATGTATTAATATCAGCAGATTATGCAGTATGGGTGCTTTATGTAGTCCTATTCCGGTACACACACGAGTACAATATAATGTGAATATCTTGTAAGTAGGCATTATATCTGGCTTATTGTTAAAGATTATATAAATAGAAAGACATTATGTAGTATACATCCTTGTACAAGAATGCAGTAGGTACTTTATCTGATTTTTTTACCATGGAAATTTTTTGTGTCTGTTCTAGGATGTGGTTACCAAAAAGTATTTGTAGAAGTGTTAAAGATAATCACACAATATCAATTTTTTACAGCATGCTTAAAACTGATTTGATTTAACGAGCACTGTTAATATTGAAAACCTCATTTTGCTGGAATATGTATTATATCTTTACTAACCCGGGGGTGACTAGAAGTATTTGGATAAATGTTTAAGTCAAGACCTTCAAATTAGAGCAAAATTATTTTTGCTGAAGATATCTGAAGATAAGATATCTGCTGAAGGATTTTTTGTTATGAAATGGGGCTGTAATGTTATCCTGACGTCTACATTTATTTTATGCTTTCATTAATGGTGGGAGGATATCCCCACCAGTGATGGATCTTCTTCACCTTGCATGTGCATTAAAATTCTTGTAGTAAACTCTGCTCTAAATGTTTTGTTTTAGGTAAAGTTAACCCTTTCCCAGAAGGATGTGCAGCTACAGACACTTCAGAAAGAACATCTGGAGCTGATGCGCCAGCTGACAACCACTCAGGAGAACTTGCACACCAAAGAGCAATCCATCAACCAGCTAGAGGCCCGATACCAGGAGCTGGCGGCCCAGCTGGCTGAGCTGCAGACAGAAAGCACTGCCAAGGACGACAACATCCAATACCTGCAGAACGAGAAGATTGTCCTTGAGGTAGCACTGCAGGCAGCCCGGGCAGACAAGAGCCAACTTGATGAGAGTGCTGAGCAGCTTGGAGAGGATGTTCTGGTGGCCTCTGATGTCTTGGATCAGCTACGACAGGAAGTCCAAGTCAAAGCCAATCAGGTATGAGATAGAAGACAAGGTAATGATATGCTGACTCAGAGTTAACTTATTTTAATTTTACCTTTATTCATTTACTTTTCTTTTAGATTGTTTTTAGCCATTAGGATTTGTATTAAGTGTTTAGATGCTTATGATGGGTCAAAATCCATTCTTAGATAATACATGTCTTGTTTTTGTGCCTCAGGGATGAGGATTTGATATTTTTCCTTCAGTGTAGTTCATATTATTTCAGTTAGAATTAAAGTAGCATTTTGAAACAATGTATAATGAAAGAATTGTATTATGTCACAGATTGAAACTCTACAACAAGAAAATAATTCTCTGAAAAAACAAGCTCAGAAATTAAAGGAGCAGTTCCAGCAGCAAAAGGTAAGACATACTGCCTGCACTTACTTTGTTAGCAGCAACTCAGAAAGCCTTCATGTACATTTATAAACCACTTGTCAGACTGACTCTCAGCTGGCTAAGACTGTGGCTGTTGTGGGAGGATGTATTGTTGAGCCAGATGGCAGTCAGATTCTCTGGAAGAGAGTGATGGTTGACACGCCTCACTGGATTGAGCATTGTCTGACGCTGCTTTATTTTGCATTGACAGTCTGTCATAAAGAGGGTGGGGTTAGTTGACAGAATGACAGACTCATGCGCTGCATTGTATGCCTTTCAGGACTTGAGTTATTGTACATCCTTTATAATCGTGCATTAACATCTTGGTCCATGAAATAGTGGACATGACATGCAAACAAGTGTACCAGAGATACTGAAGAATTTGTTAAAAAAATTCACTATTATCAATAAACTAATCCTTCTCCTCACTTCATGTAAAGAAACTATATTAATAGGCAGTCAGTTGTATACCATAGCATGGTTTATAATAGCAAATATATACAGGAGGAAAGGAAGCAAATTAGGTATTTGCTGTCAGTTTGTTAAAAAGCACTTTTCTTACTTTTTTCAGCAATTAATTTTTCTGCTTAATTCATACACTTGTGCAGATGTCCTTTTATTGAAAGGTTAGAAATACTGTTGCCATTTTAAAGGCTTTTCATAAGAAAAAAGAGCATTCACTATAGCTATTTTCATTGGTGTTTTTTTTTTCTTTGTGTGTGTTAAATATTACATGTATTTCTAAAACAGTGCTATTTGGCTTGCAAAAATAAAGCCAATCCAACTCCTTATGAATAGACACCTTCAGTGAAATAAATCTCTCTCAAGCCGTAGAGCTGGTGCAGCCCTCTCTTCTGCAGTGCATTTTCAATGTGCTGTCAGTTTTTTTTTTTTTTTTTTGGCGACTGTCTCAGTCAAGGCAAATATGAGTGAGACTATTTGCACAAATGTTTTGTTCGATGTAAATCTTTAATTGGGGCAAAAATGCCATTAACATCACAGGTGATGGTGGAAGCATACCGCAGGGATGCCAGCTCCAAAGACCAGCTGATCAGTGAGCTCAAGTCCACAAAAAAGCGTCTGTTGACGGAGGTGAAGGACCTGAAGCAGGAGCTACTGGTTGCTCAGGGGGAGAAGCAAAAGGCAGAGCTAGAGCAGACCCGGCTGCAAAAGGAGGTGGTGAGAGTCCAGGAGCAGATGAGTAACATGGAGGCCCATCTACAAACCATTCAGAAAGAAAGGGATCAGCTAGAAACCCAGATTCAGGTACTGTATTTTGTGTCATATTTGCTTATGACATTACAGTATTGTAATAATAAAGATAAAGAAAATATTAAACTTGGGTGCTTTTTTTTTTCATTCGAATGTGATTTTTTTTTCTCCTCCCAATGCAGTCTCTACAGTTCGATCAGAGCCAGCTAGCAGCAGTGACACAAGAAAATGAGGGTCTCAGGAAACAGGTGGAGCAAATGGAGGCAGAAGCCAAAAAGTGAGTCATGTGCTTCCACAGTAATGATTTGGCCTACAATGCCCTCAAGTGTTATTTATAAATAAAAATAAGGAGTAATGCCTTAAGTCCTCATAGAAGTATAAGTTTGTATGTTAATGTTTTTTAAAACAATTCCATCCTCAAAATTGCAGTGTTTGTGTTATCTGTAAATAAAATACAGTTTATGAAATTTTTTTGCATTCATATGTTCTTTGAAATAGGGCCATCAGTGAACAGAAGGTGCGTATGAAGAGGCTGGGAACAGATTTGACTAGTGCTCAAAAGGAGATGAAGGCCAAACACAAAGCCTACGAGAACGCTGTGGGCATCCTGAGCAGGAGGCTCCAAGAAGCTCTGACTGACAAGGAGACAGCTGAGGCTGAGCTGGTCAAATTGAAGGCCCAGGTATCAGATGAAGGGAACAGCCAGGCCTTACAGGTAATGGATATTCACAGTTTCTTGAAAACTCCAAGCTGGAGCATCTATTTAATGAGAGTTTCAGGCATTTGAAGAAGTGTCACTGTTAGAAAGGTATACCCCCCCTATTCATTTTGTAATTCATAGCAAAAAAAAAGTAATTAAAAATTAGTACATAAACTCCTACAGATGTGCTACTGTCTGTACACCCCTTTATGATGGGCACTGCTTACCACTTATGCAAGGATCTTAACTTTTTCCATTAAAATGCCCATCTGCAGCATAATGGAACGATTGGATCCGCTCACTATAGAGCATCAAGAATCCAGGCCTATATTGTATATGGTAAAGTTTGAGTCATCTTCTTATCTCTTTAGACCAGTGCCTTTGTGCACCACTCAACTCTCAAATGTGCATTAATCTTTGTAATGACAGGTTTTTTCTGCAGTGCAACCATGCTATAATAGCCCTCTCTGTATAATCATCAGTGGATGGTCCTTGCTGACAGTCTGATCACATCCTGGACTGAGTGACCTGAGGAAGAGTTGCTCTGCTGTTTTTCCTTATCTGCAATGTTGACCAAAGTTTTTGAACCCTGTTTTGCTAAATTAAAAGTCTTATAGGATTTCAAAAGAAGATTTTATTAGAAAGATCCTAAAGAATTTTATCCTGTGGAATCAGATGAGAACGGGACCAGAAGGATCATCATAAAACTGCTTCCTATCCTATAGGATTAATTTTTATAAACTTTTAAAAGGTGTAACATTTAAAATTATATGTTACTAATTACATTTTCAAAGTCTTATAATAATTAAAATTTTCACTTGACTGAATTTATTTTTCTTAAAATGTAGTTCTTGTAAATGACCTCCTGCACTATCTTCAGCCTTCATGTTGCGAACCACTGACTTGGCGTAAAAGAAACGGGCGCTGCTACCCTTTTTTTTCCCACTTCTCATAATTAACTGAAGAACTGGAGAAAAGGTGCATTCTGGATAAACGTTCATGTGGTTAAAAATAAGCTGTACCATATGAAAGATAACACTTTTAATCTACATTTGGATACTAGGCTTATCTTTTAGCCACGTTCAAATAATTTTCTTAAATGGTAATAAAAAATGAATACTTTAGTAACTGAAAATATTTAAAATTTTCATAGTATGGAGGTAAAATTCTTCACAGCTTCATTAAATATGCCAGAGTTAATTTGTCTGATTTTTTTTTTTAAATATATATTCTTATCCTCTAGTACATTTTCTTTGTCATAAAGATGTATACCACTTCATTCTGAATCATTTTTAATAACTGTAGCTGTTGGCTAACTCAAACATTGGTTTTATTTGTCATACAGAAGAAGATTGAGACACTGCAGGCTGAGCTGCAGGCTGTGACCAACAGCAAGGCTATGCTGGAGAAGGAGCTGCAAGAAGTGATCACCCTCACCTCCACAGAGCTAGAAGAATATCAGGAGAAGGTTCTGGAGCTTGAGGATGAGGTGAACTTGTAGTTTGCGCAGTTTTTTTTCTTCTTTCTAACACAAAATTTCTCTTCAGCCCCTTTCAGACACGCTCTTCTGTTAATCTGACAGCATCTTCCAGCTGTGAGCATGTCTCTTCAGTTCTCATCTAATCTAAAAGATTGATGGCTTTGGAGAATGTACTAAAAGGCAATAATAGAAGGAAAAAAAAACATTTTTTTGATAGACTTTTTTTCAGCAATATGATAAATATAAAATGTCTCATTAATATGCGAATGTTGACAACACAGTTTTTTTTTTCTGAGTTTGTTACATACCTGCAGCATCTGGCAGCAGCAGGAGAAATGTATGAATGTTTCAAAAGTGAGAGAGTTGTTTACTCACATGGCAACTAGCTATAACTTCATTAATAACATCAAATTCATAACTTTATGTAGGACATGGCTCTCAAATATGCCAAATTTGCATGTAATTAAGTTTTGCCTGCTCCATTCTGTGCTTTGTGTTTTGTTCATATGCTTATTTTATTTTATTTATTTTTGCATTAATGACACAAATTGCTTTCACAGCTTCAAGAATCACGCTGCTTCAAGAAGCGGATCCGAAAGTTAGAAGATGCCAACAAGAAGTTGGCACTAGAGCTGGAACACGAAAAAGGAAAATTGGCTGGATTAGCTCAGTCCCACAATGCACTGCGGGAACATGCCAACATTCTGGAGTCTGCCTTAGCAAAGAGGGAGGCAGATCTTGTCCAGCTCAATTTGCAGGTAAAAAAAATAAATAGTTTGCATCTAATAATGTGGATATGGAAGTTTTTTAAAATTATTATTATCATTATCTTTGTCATGTAAAATGTCATGTTACCTGTAGACTAAAATAGAAAAGTTGGGTTTCAGGTTCAAGCTGTTCTGAAGCGTAAAGAGGAGGAGGACCAGCAGATGAAGCAGATGGTACAAAGTCTACAGCTTGCCTTGGAAAAAGAGAAGACCAAAGTCATGGACCTGAAAGAACAGGTAGGAGTTCTACACTGTATATCAGGCTAAAGATCGATTTCCTTCCCTTTAGCTGAAATACATCTTCAAAATAATTCATAATAAATTAATTTGTAATTTAAATGTATTTGTTTTGAGATAATTTGCACAAAACACAATAAGAACCTTCTTGACAGTCTATAAATTGAGCTGATAAAATGTAAAATATCTAGACCAGTAGGTTTTTCTTTTGCCACCAAATTGGGAATCGCAGACTCTTTGGGTTTCCCACTTTGTAATTATGGAATGTGTCCTTTAGGTGGCAGCAGCAAAGGCTGAGGCAGCACACAATAGACGGCACTACAGGGCAGCCATGCTGGAGCTGTCAGAGATCAAGAAAGACTTGCAGGCTAAGGAGGACCTGGTTAAGGCTCTGCAGAGTGAAGCCCTCAAGCTACAGTGTGTACTGTTACCTGGTTTAAAGAATACAGTGACTTATGGAAAATTAGATTTCTAATCTATAGTAGCTGAAGATTTTACAAGTCATTTATCATACTCTGCAGGGCGCAGGATGACCAGCACGCTCAGGAGGTTGCCAAGTTCCAAGAGGAGCTGGCCGAGGCTCACTCCCAGCTCCAGATCCTCCAGAAACACCTGGATGAGGAATTGGCCAAGCAGCCACTCACTAACCAAGAGGTGAGTACTCTTTACTCAGATCTGGAATTTTTGGGTAACTTCACTTGTTACTTTGGTTACATTTGTATTTTAACCAACAGAATCCAGTTTGGTAGTAAAAGATTTTCAGTTTTTGTTGTGTGAATGTTGTGATCTTTGATATTGATTAGCTGAATCGATTATAATACAACACTTTGGTTCTGTAGTCCTTATTTTTATAAGAATTTCAATGACCTGCCATTGGAGATCACCTCTTAGTAACACTAACATCTGACACTGGCTTCTGGTTCAGGTTGAAGACTTGAAGTGGGAGGTGGAGCAGAGGCAGAGGGAGATTGAGGCTCAGAAGCAGCAGGTGGAGATGATGGAGCAGTGCCACCGCAGGGAGCTTGACACCCTACAGACAGCTCTGCAGGCAAGCTTTGACCCGATTATACAGCATAGGCAAAATGTCAAATGTTGCCATGTTTATAATGCACAGATTCATATTTACTAAATGAAATGGGTTGTGTTTGGAAAGAAGTAAACACTGTAGCTACATCTTTACAGTATTGTCATTTATGCTTCTTCCAAGTCATTTACTGATAAAATAAAATGTCTGACTCAGAATATTAAAGTGGAGCTGGAGTCAGTGCAGGAGGAGCTGAGCAGCACTAGGAAGGACAAGTTTATGCTGCAGGCCAAAGTGGGTGAACTGAGAAACAGCATGAAGACAGTCCTGCTTCAGAACCAACAACTCAAACAGGACTTCAAACAGAGTCGCCTGAGGAAGGTGAAGCAGCTTTTTGTGCTGTGAAAGGTTGTGTTCTGTGGCATGTTTAGTTCTTTCTTACAAGTTCCTAGCTATGGCATCATTTAAATCTTTGAGACCACTAAATAATGGACAGTAAAGTGCTAATTGATTAATGTGAGTAGTTTATAAGCATCTGTGAGAGTCTTATCATGAGAGGGTGAACATAAGGATTCATGTGGGTGTCCAAGTTCTAGTTTAATTTTTTGTGACTGCAAACTTGACACTACAATTCACTGCATCCACGGTGTCTGCTGCTGTCCCCATAATTAGCTACTCAGTATATTAACATCATTTAACAGTTTAGTTTGATATAATGTAGACGAATTCTCTGTGTGCATACAGTGCACCCTACTCCTGACTTTACCGGATGATGTCATTGATGCAGTAGAGCTGATATTAGCACTGAGTAAACACACAGAAGCAATGCATCACTATTGCAGTTAAAAAAACAATATATAAGCCATCTGGTGAAGAAGAAAAATGTATTTGCATCAGCCTGCTTATTTGATAATCAAGCTCCAGTGCTACTTACTATTTTGTTGTCATCTAGAAAATTAAAGATTTAAAGTGATGCAAATGAAAAGCATGTTAATATTTAAAATTTCACACAGCTGCAATTAGCATTAATATGTTGTCATCGAGCCGGGTGTGCCCATTAATCTCTATAGTATAAGTAATGCAGGCACACTCTCTTTTAGAGAGATGTAAAGGTCAGTACTCTTAAGTATAATCCCATATAAGAAATGTCCGCTGGAGATAAATGACTAAACCCCTAAAATTATGCTGTTTTTGGAGCAGCAGCGCATGGAGCTGAAAAGTGATGGGAACCCATCCAATCCAGTAACGCCAGTTAAGATCCCAGACTGCCCAGTGCCTGCCTCCCTACTGGATGAGTTGCTGAAACCTTCAACTTCTGTCAACAAAGAGCCTCTCAACAACCTGCACAACTGTCTACGACAGCTCAAGTAAGCCCTTTGTTCTGCATGAATGATTATGTTGAACATTATCAGCACACCAACATGAAACTTTTTGTATGTAGTGCTGAGCAGTTCTTCAAATGCCAGAACTGATGTAACAGTTTTTGTTTGCTTTTTCCTTTCAGGGAGGAGATGGACAGCCTCCAAAGGCAGATGGAGGAACACACAGTAACAGTACATGAGTCAATGAGCTCATGGACAAACACAGAGGAAGGACTGGCTCAGCTGAGCCTTCAAAACAACATCTCCAAATCATCGACGGAGCTAAACAACATGGTGGTGGAAAATAACAACCAAGCAGAACAGCAGCAATCCTAACAAAATAACTTTTTTTCTCAGGCCAATAGAGGGAGTGTGGAGTTTTATCCACCAAGGCACTTTTAAGCCCCTTATACCCTTTCTCTTTTAACAATTGCTGCCAACATTTGGCATTTCTCCCATCAGCACAGATGTGCTTTCGCAGAGTAATACTTTATATACCATAGCTTTATTCTTTCTTCTTTATTTGATGGTTGTATTTGTGTTACACTTTTGTCACATTTATTTATTTAGGGTTAAGAAATTACAACTTTTTGTTTCCCCCATATCTCTAAGTTGATGCCTCATATATACAAATCTAAAATGTCAGTCTTTCAGACCAGTTCTTTTTTCTTAAACTGTTGATTTAGCATATTTCCTCACAAAGATTGGTTACCATCAAGGTGATATTAGATCAGTGGGATTGATGCTGCTTAATGATGACTGACATCATTTAAAGAAGTATTTTCAGTGACAGAACCAAACCACGAGCCCGCCGCCAGGCCGCCTACCACGTGTTCTTCCGTTTATGTGTGCCTGTGTACGAGTGAAGTCGTTCATCTATGAAATAACTGACACGGTTAGACGTCCTGCAGGCAGCCTGTGTTGAAACTTTCACTCCTGTTCATAAAGTTAAAAAGTCACACACAGTTGGAGTCAGTTATTTTGTATTGCCTCATGTTAAAATGCAGTGTTTAATATGTTTGCTGTAACCATATCACCCTGGGTTCTTAAACTCTAAAAAGAAAAACAAACAAACAAAAAAAAACCAATCTCAGTTATGTTTGTCTAGCATGGACTACAGTAATTTGTATGCAAAAAAAGGCCTTAAGCAATCTTTAATATGCTATAAAGGACTAATTTGTTTGATGAATATAATTCTGCTGAGGGCGTGTGCAAGATGTTATTGGTTATACTGTATATATGTGCGACTGCTTACTGAAAACCATTTTATTGTAAAATAAGTGGATTACATCAACTGACATCACACACTTGATCAGAACTATACTGAGAGGGAAAGTTGTAAGATGATACAAAAAAGTACTTATAATAACAGCAAGTGCAATCAGATGTGTTCATTTTCTGTTATAGTTGGTACATTACGTATGTATTTACAAAAAGAAAAAAGACTACCCCGAATCACGTTTGTTTGTTTTGTTCAGCTGTTTCATGGGTAATGGGATAAGTTAATTGTTGTTTCCAGAGGTTAATATATTGTGTACACATCCTTTTTGTATGATTGTTTGTTCATCATCACTAATAGTGTAAAGAAAAATGGAATCTAATGCAAACCATAAATTGAATAACAATAATTGTGCTGCAGCTGTACTAACATTTCAGCATAGAGTGGCTGTTGGAAGGTACAGTAGCTTTCTGCATGCAGTTGTGCTGCAGCTGCTGTGTCGGTGCTCATTCCCACACTGAAAAGCTTAAATACCATTGTATGCTGATGAATTTCCAAAGGGACATTAAATTTTTTTTTTGGGAGAATGCTTATTGAGATGAAGCAAATAACAAAACATTAAATGTGTTGATATACTGTGTTCTAATATGTTTTTGGACTGTATTCTCTATCGCTTACACCTTGCTGTTATTTTATTTTCAGATATTGGAATTAGTTTGTTCTGTTTTAACATGTGCTGGGAGATTGATATTGGTATTTATCATAAAATTGCACTATTCATCTGGCAATACAGGTTGTGCTCATTCAAGGGTGTGTTATGTACAAAGCTGTGGAAAGATTACCTAATAGCTTTTGTTTTCTTTATTCCCCTCAGAATTTCTCCAGTTCAGCTGTTATTTTTTGCTCAGGCAGTATTTTAGACGGAAGCGGGTCCTCGCTCTGTGCATTTTGAAACCGTCGCGGTGAGCAGACAGAGCAACATTAGCCGGGAGAGAGGAGGAGGAGGTGGGAATGGTACAATTAACATTATATTATAATTACCAGTGACCGACACTTAACAGGGGTACACGTTTACGGTTATGTGCAATGTGAAAAGCGTGAACCGTGCTGTTAATGTTTGTATTAGTTTCCAGTATCACTAACCGGTAGCTAGACTGGTTAGCTTCTTGGCTTGGCAAGTGGCTAATGACTTTTAGCATGCGTGTCAAACTGCTTCCTGAAATGTATCACGTAGCTAATGTCGCTCTAATTTTCTTTGCTTCCACCTTTAGCGGTCATTAATACGGGTGATCTTTTTAGTTATATGTGCCATGCCCTGCTTTCAATTTAACCGATAAATGATTAGTTTGGCCTACATACACGGCTTTTTGTGCTAACAAAATATGTTTGTTTCTATATCATTTAGTCTTCTTTATTTCAAGTTTACATTTCAAACATTTTTTTAATTTACTGTAAATTGAGATGCATGTTGCTATCTACAAAAATCTGTGCTAGGTTATCGTTTCCTTGAATTAGTCACGTCTGCTAAGGCAAGGCATGGTGCTGCGTTCAATGCTTGCAGAAAGTACGTAACTATGAGAACAGTTTAATTTTTAACTGTGGACGAGCGCCCGTGTCTTGATAAACGCTTTATCATCAACACGCACAAAATGTTTGACATGTCATTTTGAGTGATGTTAATAATTTTAGCAACATAAAATATTTAAAAGAATTGCTGATGTAGAGCGATTTCAGATGTGATGTCATTCATTTACAGTGTCACATCCTGTGTAAGGCATTATGTAAATGGAAAACTTAAACTACAGTATTAGCATTTTTTTTTATTAAGAGTAAGAGAAAAGTGAAAATTCGCTTTGTGGTCGGCGTCTGTCACTTTCAAATGAGCCAGTTATAGGTTTTCCTATAGAATTGAACGCGTCGTGCTCCCTCCCTTGAAGTTGAACATGCGCAGAATACGTTGTAAACAATGAGACTCTTCCAGACCGTCTCCAGCTTTGTGTCTGTCCAACAGTTTATCTGTGCAAAACTAAACGATTTCCCATAGCTCTCCGTACATTCAATAAAAATGTTCCTCGGTAAGTACAGAGACACATTTGCGACTACATGTTTTTATCAGCGTCATCACTACGAACACGTATCACATTTATTACGTTACAGCCTGAAAACCCACCTCGAATGACATACTTGGGCGTGACAGCGTGCGAATCAACGTACTAATATTGTTATAATGCACCCACTTTAATACAGATTTACATTCGTCAGTATTTAAGCCCCATCTACATCTTCATCCAAGCAGCGTCTCTTGTGCCAGCTTTGTCAGGCAAACTCCCCGGCTTTAAACCTAACTCGCTGCTTAGCAGACTAGCTAGCAGATGCTAGTCCAGCACTGGTGTCGGTGGTTCTATTAAGATGCAAGATGTTAGGTTAAAATAGTCATTTGGATAATCAGTACCACAGAATTTTTTTTTTCTGTTTATATGATATTTTTTTCTTAAAGTTCAAACTGTTGAGGACACACAAGCTATAAAAATTCTGCATGGCATTTAGTTATGTGCAGACAGCATTTGAAGGTTGCTGGGTTGTTCATGTGAGGAATGCAATGGAAAATGTTGACATGCTAGTCTACTAGTCTTACTTTATGTACTAATATTTTATGATTAATGACCAAGCTGTAGTGTACACCAGTATTTACTCAATTTTATCACTGAGTAGCATAAATTTCGTTTTCTCCTTTTTATTTAAAAATGGACAGTGTTAACATAAATGTTGCCATTTGATGCATTGTACCAGAATTAGCTTAAAGCTAATTTACATCTGCAGTCCCTTCTATCAGTATGATCATCATTTTAGTATTAATAATAGATCTATATGGAAAGGAAAAGAACCTCAACAAAACCAGACAATTTTCTGAATGTAGCTCTGTAAACTCACATGTATTATGGTCTGGAAGAAATGTCTGACAACAAAATTGTGTAATTCATCATTGCCTTTAATTCTAACAAAAAAAAAAAGTTTTGATTTATTGATAACTACTGTCTAAAATCACTGAAGTGTGCTGTGTTACAGGGAGCTGAAGCATGGAGGCGGTTCTGAGCAGGTTGAGGGGGCTAAGTGCCGATGAACTGTCGGAGGAGTTTGTCCGAGCAAACCTCAAGTGTGGACCCATTACACCTACCACCCGAGCCACCTATGAGAGGAAGCTAGCCCGTGTCCTGGCCGGACCAGAGAGCGGTGCCACTGAAACGGACAGCAGCTCTTCAGCGGTTGGCTTGGATGTTGTGGCAGATCTTGCCAAATCTTTGTCATGTTCCACCTCAGCTGTTGCGCCCACCACCTCTGGAGAAAGCAGCAGCTCATCTGAGGCTGCCAGTGAAGAGTTGGACTTTGGCTACGGTGTGGGTCTCAACCCCCCAGAGGAAGAAGAGATATCAGTAAAGACAAACTCAAACAGCTGTGCTGAGGTCAGTAACTCTCAGTGTAAAGTGGAAACTCCTTCAAAGCCAGCACAAGTGTCCCCAAACTTTTATTATGGAGTGTGTCCCCTGTGGGAGGATGTCTTTGCAAGAAATGGTAAGAAAAACTCAGCTTTTTACTTTTTACAGACTATTAGATTTCAGTGTTTAATTTTGGTGTCAAGGATTATTTGCTAAGCGGTGATAAATTTGTGTAGAAACTATACCTTTAAACAATCTAGCATCACTTCACACAGTCTGAATGTAAGTGGTGCTGGTTTTTATTCTTCTGTTGTTTTTTTTTTTTTTTTTTTGAACAAAGTCAGTAGCGTAAATAATTCTGTTTACAGGTAAAACACACAAGACTTGAACAACACACTATTTTTGCCCCACCCGAGGAGTTGCCTGAGCCCTGCCCAGTAAGAGACTAGAAGGAATGAAGTAAAACAAGTTTTATACCCCCCCCCCCAAAAAAATCAAAAACAAACAAAAAACCCCAAACACCTCTAAGCAGTAGACACTGCTTCTCTCATAGTCACAAATTATTTTGGAGCAGCTGTGCTCTCTTTTTGTCATTTTCCACCTGTCTGCCAAATGTGGTGAAAAATTACTGGCATGGAAACTAGCAGTAGAGACGGTCCCGGCTGCTGCCTAGCTAGTTAGCATTACCATGTGTTTTTGTGGTGTAATTTTGTAAATGCCGTTGTTAGTGTTTGTTTCAAAAGCTGTGTGCCATGATACTTGCCCTGTTAAGAGAGTTCATTTTGGAATAATAATTGTCTTTATAATGACTTTAATTCATGTGGTTTAACAAAAGAATTGCAGTAACTGTTTAGGAATTACAGCTAATACATGGTCCCCAATTTTCAGAGGCTCAATAGTACTTGACTGAGAAGCAGGTGACAAGGTGAGGCCTTCCCCCTTGTTACTGCATGCCAAATTAAGGTGATGAAAGATCTGGGGTTGATTTAATTTGGTACCCTTTCATTGGAGCGCTCAATGTGAGCCCCAGATTGATGTTAGTGCAAGTGACGGAGGCCATCATAAGACCGAAAACCAAAATAAACCTATTAGAGATAGCAAAAACGTATGCAGTGGCCAAATCAACAGTCTGGTACGATCTTAAAAAGAAATGAATGCACTGGTCAGCTTAGCAACACCCAAACAGCCTGGAAGACCAGAGAAGAAGTGCCTGATGACAGAATTTCCTTGGTTAAGAAAAACACTTTTAAGATGTCTAACCAAGTCAGGACTTTCAAGGAGGTAGGTGTATCATTGTCAAGGTCTACAATCGAGACACCTTCACGAAAATACAGAGCGTTTACAACAAGGTGCAAGCCACTGGTTACTCTCAGGAAGACGAAGGCCAGATTAGACTTTTCCAGAAAGCTTCTAAAAGAGCCTGCAAATTCCTAAAAAATTCTTTGGACAGATGAAACTAAGATTAACTTGTACAAAAATGATGGGAAGAGGAAAGTATGCAGAAGGAGAGAAACAGTTAATGATCTGGAGGCTCTCATCTCATCTGCTAAATATGTTGCAGGAAATGTTATGGGTGCCAGTGGACCCATACATGTTTTATGAAGTTTGTTTATTGATAGTGTGACTGCTGATCGAAGTAGCAGGAAGAATTCTGATGTACTCTCTGCTCAGATTCAGACAAATGCTGCAAAACTGATCTGACAGTGCTTTATAGTGCAGAGGGATAAGGACCTAAAGTGCAATGCAAAAGCAACCCAAGAGTTTCTCAAGGCAGACAAATCGGAAATTCTTCAATGGCCAAGTCAGCCACCCAATCTCATCCCAGCAGAGTATGCTTTTCAGAAGACAAAACTGAAGGCAGAGAGACCCACAAGACTTCAGGCAGTCCTTGGCACAAAGGACTTTCAAGTAATAAAAGTATTTGTTTTAAATTGTTAGTTTGTCAAATTGCCTTTTAATCTTCTAAAACGAGGGATTGTGTATAAAATGTAATTCCTAAACAGTTAATGCGATACTTTTTACCCCCCCCCCTTTTCAAATTAAAGCTGTAAGTCTGCACTTCAATTACATTTTTTAAAATCCACTGTGGTGGTGTAGAGTCAGATTTTGTTTTTGTTGAATATGAACCTAACTAACATTTAAATCACTTGGAAAGTGAACATTTTGTCTGTTCACCAGTACGACCCGTATACAGCTGGCATCGAACACCCAGTAAATTAAAGTATAGAAAAACAGTTTTTTGTCTATTAAAAGCTTTTGCGAGTAATCGCTTTTTCTTTCAAATGTTCAAAACAGCTGCACATATCGGAGAAGCTTTTTTCAGAACACTACGTGGTAAAACGCTGCACCTGGTGGTGAAAGTTTTACTTTTGCCGAGCTCAATTACAAAATTTTTTTTTTTTTTAAAGGGAAAAATGCAACAGAAGAAATGTCTCAAAGATGGTTTGTCCATATAATAATCAAGATAATAAGCATTATAGATGTGTTTTGTTTTTTCCCAGCATGACTGCTGCAGGTACATTGCCAAAGAGATGAGATAATTTTTGCTTCTTTGTTTATTCATGAAACATACTGTGTAGTTTAGTGGATGAAAGCATCTAAATTTTTTTTTGGTGGCGGGCAGTAGGACAGTCTGACCTCTCTGGAATGGAGCAGCGATCTATATTCATCTTGAGTTTCGATAAAAATCAGTGCTGTTAATGTTAATCGGTCAAGGCAGGCTTTTATTGCAGAAGCAGTGGCACATAAGTGGCTGACTAGACAAAAAGTGTGTGTGTGTGTGTTTGGGGGGGGGGGTGTAAAAAGCCCTACATCCACCGGTTAGGCCACAGTAAGACAGAATTACAAGAGAAATAGGATACTTAACCAAATAAAAAATTGAAATGGTTTGTGTGTGTTTTTTCTGTAGAGGGAGCACATGTATACATGGATAAGAAAGATGCCCTTCAAGCTGTAAAGACGATGAAAGGAGCCCGTTTTAAAGCCTTTTCCAACCGTGAGGATGCTGAGAAGTTTGCTAAGGGGATCTGTGATTACTTTCCCTCTCCAAACAAATCAACCTGTGTATCTCCTGTCAAACCAGGCCTGCCTAATAGTAAAGGTAAGTACATAAAATGTTTTAGGTTTCTCTTCTAAAAGGTCTTCACTCTATCTTTGTGTTTGTTTTTATTTTATGAGAAATTTAATTTTCCTATATCATCTGATCCTTATGGTCAGGTAGAGGTGGTAATTTATTGCTTGATAAAGCAGTGCATTTTTATCCACATACTTTTAATGGAAGTTGGACTATAGAGGTGCAGCATCAGGTCAGTGAAGTATCAGAGATGTTAAAAGATGCAAAAAGGAAAAAAGACTGCAGAACAATCTAAAATCTGAGCCACAGTTGTGCACAGCAGTCTTGGAAAATATTAGAATTTTTTGTTACTGCAGTGACCAGCCTTTTCTCTTCCTTCCTACCACTCCAGACAACATGGAGGTTGATACCATCAACCGGGAGCGTGCCAACAGTTTTAAGAGCCCGCGCTCCCAGGATCTGACAGCCAAACTAAGGAAAGCTGTGGAGAAGGGTGATGAGACGGCCTTCACCGAACTGGTCTGGAGCAACCCGCGCTATCTCATTGGCTCAGGGGATAATCCCACTATTGTGCAGGTAGGAACATGCAGTGAATGTTTTGTTTTGTTTTTTTTTACGTATACTCAGACTGTTTATTTTAACTTTCTAAGTCAGTGTGGCGTGTAACATTCTTTGATAGCACAGTTGTGCCTCCACAAACTCTGGAAAGTCTTTGCTATTAATGGAGAAGCATGGCCTGACTTGTCATTTGTTGATACATAAATATTTTCACCATGTCAGCACCAACCTTGCAGTTACTGCATGTGTCAAGCTTGTAGCTTCTGAGATTGAAGCAAAATTAGTCAACCTGTTGTTTGTATGTTGAAATTGAATCATTTGCATCAAATGAACTAATGAAATCTTTGTTTTTATCTTGCATTCAGTCTGTTAAATCTTTAAAAATTGGGATTTGGGATAGTTGATGCTACGGTATTACAAGTAACTCCCTTTGTTTTCTTAAGCTGTAGTTTTTCAAATAAAATCAGTGGCAGGTGATTAATTCCTAATGAATCCTAAAGTTAAAACAGGATTCTGATTTTTAGAAAAAAATTAAGCTGCAATTTCTGTTAACAGGACATTATTCAATTCAATTTTATTTATATAGCACCAAATCACAACAAGCAGCCGCCTCAAGGCGCATTATAGTGTAAGGTAAAGACCATACCATAGTTACAGAGAAAACCCAACAGTTAGAACGACCCCCTGTGAGCAAGCACTTGGTGGCAGTGGGAAGGAAAAACTCCCTTTTAACAGGAAGAAGCCTCCGGCAGAACCAGGCTCAGGGAGGGGCAGTTAAAGAGGATTTCTGACCCATTCAGTTGTTCCTCTGTTTGGTATGTTCAGGAGGGCTGCCGGTACAATGTAATGCACGTGGCAGCCAAGGAAAACCAGGCAGGGATCGCGCAGCTGCTGCTGGACACTTTGGAAAACCCAGAGTTTATGCGCCTCATGTACCCAGATGACCAGGAAGTCATGCTGCAGAAACGAATCCGCTACATTGTAGACCTTTACCTCAACACTCCAGATAAGGCTGTCAGTTCTTTCACACTCCCGACTAAATCTGAATAGATTGTTTCCAAATTGTTACCGGACTCTGTTCATTATTATTATCATTTTCTCCCCTTTAGGGCTTTGAAACGCCGCTCCACTTTGCCTGCAAGTTTGGGTGCCCAGATGTGGTCAATGTCCTGTGCTCGCATCCTGACATTGATAAGAACCGTGAGAATAAGGATGGCCAGAAACCTAGTGACGTAAGGAGTTATATTTTGAACTATTATTGAAATGAGTAGTGTGCATGCACACACACAGAGCCTGGATTAAACCACAGAAGTGATCATCATTAGTGTGTACACATTGATATGGGCACCATCTAGCAAGTACTCGGCCTCGCTCAGTACAATCTTCAGGGAGGTGCAGTTATGCCCACTCAGGTTTTTAAGCTGTGACCTTTAAGCTTGCTTTTTAAATCCCTTGGCAACAATCACTCGCTGAACATTGTAAGCTAAACTTAGATGAGCAAATTCTTTCCTCACTTGACCCCGCAACAGCTGTACATGAAATGTCTGTTTGTGTATCATTATATCTTTTGTTTTCCCTGTTTTCCTCCCCACAGCTTATTTGTAGCAGAAAAAATAAAACTCAAGAAGTGAAACAGAAGATAAGCGACTACTTGGAGGGTAAGGGTTTAGCACATTTCTTATAAATAAAGTGTGTGTTATCCTCGGGTTGGTTTAATAGAAGATATGTGACATCTCAATTTGGCCTTTTTTTTTTAATCTGTCCTTTTTAATATTTGAAGTGTTTTAACTGCTTTAGATGGGTTAGTATTACTGACTGGGGTACTAATGAATAAACTGCTTACAAGTTTGTTTTGCAAATCACGTTACATCTCAAATTTTTGTTCAATCCAGTGAGAGTTGGAGGTATCCGATACACAGTGTCACACTAGCATTTGGCATGATAGTCTGCATACTGTGCGACTTTGCACACTTGTGTGCATAGACTGCCAGCACCATATGTAACAGCCACATGACAGCATGTAAAATTAGATTTAATTTTGATGTACTCTGCCAGCTTAAGGTTTGACTGGATTGTAAAGTGTTAACATGTTTAACAGAAATTATTCTTATGACGACTTTGCTGTCTGTTGTTTCACAGACCGTTGCTATATTCCTTTGCTGAGGGCAACCGACAACACCTCCCAGCCCATCATCGGTGCGCCATGGTCACCCGAGTCTTCAGAAAGTCTCTCGCTAATCCAGCGACACACAAGAAGCCCCAAGGATCCCATGATGGCTGTTACGGCCTTCGCTGGCCCGCTGAGCCCCTCGAAAGCAAGTTTTATTTTATTTTTATTTATTTATTTTTTTTTACCTTGCTTACCTGTGTATAAGAAAGCCATAATGAAAAACACTTGGTGACGGCAATATGTTGCCTTCCACTGTAGGCAGATGATTTTCGGCGGTCATGGAAGACACCACCCAGAGACCGGGCAGAACTTTACCACCACATCCTTAAGTCTGATCCTGACCGAGGGGCAGAGAGAGTAGGCAGGTACGTCCAAAACCTTAGGCTTAATTTATTGTCAGTAACTTTCTTTGTGTATTTGCAAAACAATCAGCGTTGCTGCTGGCGTATCGGCTTTGATACACAAGTGTCTAATGCGCATAAGAAATACTTTTGTCTTCTTAATGAGCAATAATAAATATTCCAGAATGTAAAAAACACATCTTTTACAATAAACTGTTCATTGGTTTCCATTTTAGAAATTGCAGTTGCAGTTTTTAAATAGTTTAACTGCATAGAACATCTGTCAGGAGAAAACTAAACCCTTTTATTGTATTCATCCCATTTAAAACCATTTTTGTAAAAAAAACAAACAAAACAAATAATAACAAGTACAGTAATGTCAAAACATGTAACCTAAATTAAGGCATAAAATATCCTTTAATCTGTCTACTCAGAAGGCTTTCTGACATTTAGAAGCAGCAAATGGAGTTGTGACAGTATTATATCTCCTGGATGAGGTAGATTTAGTGTGTGATTGCATGTGCGTGTCTTTGTTTAGTTGTGCGAGTGAATGAGTATGTGTGGCTGTAAGCCTTTAAAGGCGCGTGTGGTTGCTGCAGTGAAGAATACTGAGAATGTTGATATGTTCACAAGTGACGTTTGTTCCTGCTGCAGAAAACAGAAGTTCTGATGGTGTCCATGTTAAAAATTAATGTTGAAAAATAATTGTGTTAATAATGTTAGAGAAGGCTTGAAATAAATATGGTCTCATGCACCCCTCGTCCTCCTTTAGACTCGCCCGTGCTTGATGCGGGATGGCTGCTGATAGCTTTCAGCAAGCTGTCTAATTTAAACATGGTTAATTTAAACAAGTTAACAGTTCATCTGCATATTTTATTTTAGCTTCTGTAGCTTTACTCTAGGTATTTCGCTGTGTAAAACAAACGGTGGTGGATGGGAGCCTCTACAAAGTTCTCTCCTTCATGTTGGAGCTTGTTGATCAGCTTTTTCCCCATTAAAGGTTTTAATGATTAATACAGTAACAAGCACTGCTGTTACTCCACATTAGTCTATGATGGCATCATCGTCAACGCTGCTGTTTTATCAGGCTTTTTGTTGAGAAAACTGGTGTGTGTGTGTGTGTGTGTGTGGGCTTAATGTTGTAATACTTTTTATTTAACACACATGCTCCTAGGTGTATGTCTATGTGGTCTATTTTTAGTCACAAATGTGGGTGAAAGGTTATGCTTACATGGTGACAACTGAGTGCTACAGAGTTGTGAATTAAATAAAGCATCGAAGCAAAAAATTTGTGTTGCGGATTTCTTTTTATTTTTATAATCGAGTTTTTCGAGTTACTTGATGAATCATTGCAGCCCTAAATTGTCTTACTGCTGATTTTGTGTCTTTTGCTTTTGTTTTTATCATGTTGTTGCTGCTTAAAGTTGACCTATTGTACTTATTTTGCCTCATATAGTATTCTGCTGTAATGGTGGATCCTCATATTTCAGTTAGTAAAGTTTTGGTTAATAAAGTCAGACAGTTTTTATCCCCTCAGCCTAAAAAGGCTGATGTGGGGTATTGTCGTCACCCAGCGGGTGTGACGACTTTCAACTTTTTGAACACAATAACTCGAGAATGATGTCACCTACAATGTGCAAATTGATGCCATCGATGCATCTACTAATAATCTCCCACAGGTTAGTTCTTACCACAATGATGCCGATCAGAGAAAGTGATCGTATTCTCAGTGGTTTGTTCCTGGTTCCTGGGCCTTTCTTAGACATTTGCTATTGAATTGATTTGATGAATAAAGTCACCAAGGCCCATATGCACCCCATTAAAATCTACTGAGACCTGGAAATTATGTTTTCTAGAACTTGTATTTCCAGAGGATTTATGCCTCCTAAAAATGCTACTACCAGGAGGATGAGGGATAGCACTAGCAGCTTAAAGTCTGTTTTTTTTTCTTTTTTTTCGCTACTTTTGGCTCTGTAAGATATCAGAGTATATCCTTAGTATAATTTCAGACACACAGCTCTGACTGTGCGCGACAAAGCCCCACCCACCTGCTGTTCAGGTTTGTTTGTAGGGGACAATCATTAGAAAGTTGGCTTAAAGGTAAGAGGGTGGGAGCTAAAACAGCTTGTTTTAGCCAGAGGATGAACTGAGGGGCAGATCCAGGCCCAGTGTAAGATAAATGAGGACTTTATTTATTTTAATTTTTTTTGTAATATGCAAATCTACTATAGTAAAATCCAACAGTAAAAATATGGAGTTGGAAACACATGTAATGGGGCCACTTTGTTTATGTTTGCTTTTAATTTGGAACCAAGGCAGACCAGCTGCATTTTAAGTCACAGCTCATGGGTACACTAATAAATGAACAAACATGAAGTTTTTAGTGAATCTGTTCAAGGGAAGTGTTGATTCAGTCTCTGTACAGCCAGGTCTTTAGTTATTTCATTTGGCCTGATTTAAGTGGGGTGCTTTAAAGCAAAAAAATCAAAACAACAAGAAGCACTCTGAGAATACAAACCTCTGCCAAGGCAGCTCACTCTCTGAGCAGTATTTACTTTTAAGGGGATAGGGTTTTATTTTCATTCATTGTTCTTTTCTACGTTATAAGGCCTTTTGTCAGTTTTTGGCCAATAAATCATTAAGTTGGCCTTGAGGACCCGGGTGGATGTAAGCCAAATTTTAACGTGATCCGACTCTCCACCTCTACGTAGTTTAATCAGAATTCAGTTAAAACTTTTCAAGCTACCATGTTTACAGACAGACAGACACACGCAAATGCTTCCAAAAACATAACCTCCTTGGCAGAGGTAATAACGTGTAAAAAATTTAAGTGATAAGTCTGTGTCTTATCTACAGAGACCTGGCTCATGAGATGGGACACCCCTGGGCTGAATATTGGGAGTTCCTGGATAGTTTTGTGGATCTGTCATCTGCTGAAGGGCTTCGCAAGCTGGAAGACTACCTGAGCAAGAAGGATTTCAGTTCACGGGCTCATGGGGGGCCAGGAGAGAATGAGACCAGCAACAGGTTTAAAACCCCCTCTCCAGGTACACAAACTGCTTTATATCAGAGAAGCTGCAAGTCTTGCATAAGTATAGATTGCCGTAATAGAAAGTGGACTGTGCAAATTTCTGATCATCCTCCCTGATTTAATATGTTAATGTTAGTAGTGTTGTGTAATTGGTGTTTCTCAAGTATAGCCTCTTGTCATGTATGAAATGGTCAAAAGATTTTGCAAAGCTTCATTTTTTTTTTTGGCCCTAAAGAATCTCACTGTAGCAAACATTAGTTCACAAGTGTTTTTGTTATTCATTCTTCCTCGACTGCAGGCAAGCCCAAAAAGTTCTGCAACTCCATTTCTGTTGGTGCCTTCCTGGACGAGGGTGATGACATCAGCCTTGAGGAGATGAAAAACCGGCAGAACGCAGCACTCACCAGCATCACCTCCTCCGCTGCATCCAAGGACGTCCTGAAGGGAGCTGTGGGTGGCCGCGAGTTCCACATCGCACTACACCACCGCGGGGCCGACCTGATCGAGACCGCTGCCGAGCAGGACCTGCTGTGCTGCTGCAACGACGGCCTCCTGTCACCCGGAGTAGCCTGCAAAAACGGGGTGTGCTCCTCCTCCAGAGATAGGACTCACAATGGAGACAAGGTGTCCCCACGCACATCCCCATCCTCTTCATGCATGCTGTCGCCCATTTCCAATCTCATGGTGGAGTTTGAGCGCATGTCACTGCAGGAGCCACCAGACAGCCCCACCAGCTGCAGGGAGAGAAGGAGCAGTGGTGGGAACCGTCATAGGGAGGCTCGGGACTCCTACAGTTCCCTCTCAGCCACAGATCTGAGCTCTGGGCTGAACCGCCTATCTCTCAGTCACAGCAATCAGGATGGTGAGCCTGTGGATGGGTCAAGCTGGACAACAGAGGGGGGAGGTAAAGAGGAGAGGCGCAGCAGTGGTAGTTCAGAGGAGTACTTCGAAGCAGAGGAGAGTCCGGAGGTGCTGGCTAGGACTAGAGGGTCAGTGTCTGGGTTGCGCAATTTCTGTGCTAGATCCAAGTCATGGGATCATGGAGGCAGGGACTTAAGCAGCTCAGGATCCTCTGGTTCCTCTTATAAGTCCTTAGATAACTCCCATGAGTTCTTACCCAGGACCCCACCGCATGTTAGAAGAGGACTTTTTATTGATGGGTGAGTCACACTGCCTTCTCTGCAGAGGATGTAATGGTGCTATCTTAGGGTCTTGCACTTTATAGCCAGGCAAATTAAAAATGTTCCTGATAATGTTTTTTTACAAATTAGAATCTTTGGGTTTCATATTTTAAATCATAAGTATAAGGGACTATAAAAACTAAACTATAAGAAGCATATGTGAGTATTTTTAGGAGTACATTAGTAAACAGGAGGAGTTTGATGATCCCCGGCTGAGTTATAGTGATAAGAAGTTGATTAATCTTCTGTCCTTTTTACAGGGATTCACCAACCAAACTGGATACAGAGGTCTTGTCAGCAATAGAGAGCATAGACATCGATCCTCAGAAGTATCCCAGTATTCATAAGTGGAAGAGCACAGTGAAGTCATACTCTGACTCAGATATGCAGAGGTTAGTAAGCTTGGCTGGCATATTAATGCAGTGTGTGTGTGTGTGTGTGTGTGTGTACCGTAGTTGATAGCAGTTTTAAGCAGGTTTGAAAAGGAATAATGAACCAGGCAAATGTTAACATTACAGTAGGCCGATCTGCATTAACCACAAATCGGTGCTTTCTTGCTTGTGCTGGCTGTAAAGCAGGAAGTATACTCCCTCTTTGTCTTTCTCTTTTCACATTGTGTGTGCAGAGACACACCGAGGCCTGCACAGCTTCACTCTGTTTTACAGTTAGCATTAAAGCTAGACAACCTTCCTAGTGGAAACCCTGCAATGTATGTGGTTCTCTGTTATTGGCCTGCTTATTGCATTTGTGTATTTGATCCTGCTGGCTTCAAAGGTTTCAGTCACTTAAGATCAGATCGTAATATTAAAGATTTACTGTGTTGGACAGTTCAGCTTCAGAATGAATTTAATTTGAGAAGTGTGTATCCCCTGTGGGTGGATCTTGAAGGTTTTTATTTTAAAGAAATGTTTGAGTCGCAATCATCACAAAATAGGGTAACACAATTGACTGAGCCTGTGGCTCACTGATGGAAATAATTTATACTATTAATATACGCAAAAAAATGAAAGGAACACTTGAAAACACAGATCTCAGTGGGGAAAAAATCATGCTGGATATCTGTGCTGATGTAGACTGGGTAATGTGTTAGGCCACATCATTTGATGGAAATGAAAATTATTACAGAGGGCTGAATTCAAAAACACCCTGAAAATTAAACATCGGGGCATGTTCCTGATGAGACGATGGATGGTGTCCTGGAGGATCTCCTCCCAGAGCTGGACCAGGGCATCACTGAGCTCCTGGACAGTCTGAGGTGCAACATGGTGGCGTCAGATGGACCGAAACATAATGTCCCAGAGGTGTTTGATTGGATTTAGGTCAGGCGAGTGTGGGGGCCAGTCAGTGTACTAATTCCTTCTTCTTCCAGGAACTGCCTGCATAGTCTCACCACATGAGGTCAGGCATTGTTGTGCACCAGGAGGAACCCAGGACCCACTGCATCAGTGTGGGCTCTGACAATGGGTCCAAGGATTTCATCCTGATACCTAATGGCAGTCAGGGTGCTGTTGCCTAGCCTGTAGAGGGGTTGTGCGTCCCTCCATGGAATGTGCCTTCCCAGACCATCACTGACCCACCACCAAACTGGTCATGCTGAATAATGTTACAAGCAGCATAACGTTCTCCATGGCTTCTCCAGATACTGTAACATTTTTCTGATTTGCTCAGGATGAACTTGACTCAGAGCACCAGTGGTGGACCTGCCAATTTTGGTATTCTATGGCAAATGCCAACTGGGCTCCACGGTGCCAGGCAGTGAGCACTGGGCCCACTAGATGTTATCAGGCCCTCAGGCCACGCTCATGAAGTCTGTTTCTGATTGTTTGGTCAGAGACATTAACACCAGTGTCTGCTGGAGGTCATTTTGTAGCTCTGGCAGTGCTCATCCTGTTCCTCCTCGTACAAAGGAGCAGATACCGGTCCTGCTGATGGGTTAAGGACCTTCTATGGTCCTGTCCAGCTTTCCTAGAGTAACTGCCTGTCTCCTGCAATGTCCTCGATGCACTTTAGACTGTGCTAGGAGACGTAGCAAACCTGGGAATGGCATGTATTGATGTGCCATCCTTGAGGAGTTGGACTACCTGTGCAACCTCTGTAGGGTCCAGGTATGACCTCATGCTACTAATGACACTGACCCAAAGCCAAAGACTAGTGAAAAAACTGTCAGAAAAGATGAGGAGAGAAAAATGTCACCTGTAAAACCATTCTTGTTTTGGGGGTCGTCTCATTGTTGCCTCTCTAGTGCACCTGTTGATGATTTCATTAACACCAAACTGAAGCTGAAGGATTAAGCTGAAACTGATTAACACCCCCCCCCTTTGCTACTTCACTGACCAGATCAATATGCCAGAAGTTTAATTGACTTGATGCTAAACTGATTTAAAAAGTGTTTCCTTTTTTTGAGCAGTGTGTTGATGTACTTGTAGGAAGTGGTGTTTTTGTCAGTGAACTTCACACACAGTCATTAAAAATGCCCCCCCCTTTTCCCCCAGCAATGGACTAGTTTGCAATTTTAGCAGTGTCCAGAGTTTTAATGGTCATTGTATGTTTACTGAGGCAGGCAAGGGAGGGGGGGAGCTAATTTTAATTAACTATATTCTGCTGGGTTTCAAGCTCTGTGATAAGAAAAATAAGAAATTATCATTTATTATTACACACTCTGTACCCCCTTTAGACATGCTGCTGTACACTGCAGGTATTGTTGCTAAAGAGAAAAGCTGGCTTCAGCCTCCAGGTAACTTTAAAAGACTCTGTGACCTAACTGTGAATTTGTCCATAATCCAGGCTGCTGTTTTAGCTTGTTCCTTGGGAATGAGGCATGCTGTGGTTGTGTAGTACATACTGCCAGTGGATAATAGAGCTGTTTAAAAGATACTTGGACTTGTTTTAGCTTGTGAACAGGAAGATGAGCCTGCTGCTCAACCAGAAAGTACCCAGGATGAGACAGATTATCAACCTTTTTATTAAAATGAAGACTGCTTGAGCTGTTTTTTTCTTTTCTTTTCTTCTCATACTTGCTCCTAAATTGATTTTACAGTTCTCACACATCTATTTAGGTTGGTTTGTTTGTTTGGGTTCCTTTTTTTTTTTTTTTCTCCTTCTTGGATGTGAAACGTTTACTTGATGGCAGCAACAGAAATCTACTGGTTAGGAAAATTAGAGTTTTATTCAGCCAGTTTAAAGTCCCAATTGCTCTTGGTGGAAACACTGGCCAGGGGCTGGCCACTCAGCATGCCTGTAGGGAGTGATGGAGCACTCACATTTTCATTATGAGTCTGATTTTATTCAGATCAACTGTTTACATGGGATTTACTGTGATTTTTAGTGGTTGCACACCTTTTTGATGTCTTTCATCAGCAACTAAAGATCTGTTCAGTGCAGTAGTTTGTGTTTTCAGCTTGCTCTTAATTCCTGTTTAAGCTTGTAATAAGAACAAGCTCTCCGCACAGCTTGGAGGCTTTTTAGAAAAAGAGAAGTGTACAGCTCCGTGTATTTATATCATCATGACTGAGGGCATGCACAGAAACATTGATGGAAAAAAGAAAAATCACTCAGGACTGAAATCTGCAAGACTGGCACTTAAGCTATAGTATGTACGGATCTTACAGATTCTGGCATGTAAATGAACTGATGCTTGTATAGTGGGGTCATTCCTATTATTCAGTGCCATTTGAGTCCCCATGCCATTGTCCTTAATCATCCTCATGTTCCGTTACCAATATAAGCTATAAAAAGATGAATCACCTGAGCCACCAGAGAATTTGCTCTTGGCCTTTTCAGTCATGTCCTAACAAATTTTTTTTAAAAAGTGTTCAGACTTCAAAGGTGCCTTTTTAAATCCAGGCTGCAGAAATAAAAACAGCCATTAAACAAGTTACATACTCAGGCCCATGCAGCCGAAATCAACAGTTGAGTCTTCTAAACAAAATGCAAAAAAAAAACAAAAAAAACTTTACTGTAAACGTAACCACTGATTGATCTGTATTGTGTAGCTGGCCTAGCCCTGCAGTGGTAAAACCACGACTCAGGATGCAGCATCAGACTCCCGGCTCTCCTATCAGCAGCCTGATGTCTCCTACCAGCCGCTTCAGCCCCGCTCGGCACGCTGCCTCACCGGACTTCAGCCCCAGCCGTTACAGCCCTGCCAACGTTAGCTACATTCAGCGCATCCGCCTCAAGCACTTGAACGAGCCGCCAGTTTAACTGCACCCTCCTCCTGCGCCACACTGCAGCCATACCCTCTCCTAGCCCTGCCTTCCCTCACATACACAAATCCAGCTGCACCGAGGTGGCTACACCAGAGCTCAGACACCACAAACCTAACAGAAATATGCACAAAGTGTCTGGAAGATTTTTATTAATAATGTATGGTACGACTCCTATGTATTACAGGAATTTGCATCACGATTAGGTTGTGATGTCAACTCCAGACTTTAAAAAGGAGAGAGAAAAAAAAACCATGATAATTTATGTACTGTATGGGTGTGGACCATGTTGAATTGATGGTAATGTTGTTTGTGGCAAGTGTGAAGCACCTGTATCATAGCCTGACTCAACTTTTATGAATATTGTGAACACAAGCCACCCCCCCCTTCAAAGTTAGTTGATCACAAAATCTTTAGTGAAGGAAGAGATACGTAACTGAACGAAGTAACAGGACACA
>JAMQGT020005024.1:0-39694 GCA_024447675.2 Pterophyllum scalare | reverse complement strand
ATTGCTCTGACTTGACATGATGTTATTCAGTAACTCATTTTCTCCTGGAAACTTGAGACACAGTCATACTTTTAACTTTTGAACAATCACTGCAAGTTGATTTACTTGGACAAGCCTCTTACAGGAGTATCATTTAAACACTTTGTCAAGAGAGAGGGTACAATACAAGGAAATCTGAGAGTCTGTGCAGACAAGTTAATGGCTAATGAAGATTTCAGAATCTTAAACATGGCTTTTTCATCTTAGATATTAGATCTTATTCTATTTTTAACAATTTCTTCTGTCAAACATTCTTATTTTCTCCACATTAGCATAAAAATATGACACATTTTTGATGTGGCCTCTGTCTGTTTTTGCATTATGTTTCACAATGCTCCTTTTATAGCATTTGTCAGATGCTATAAAGAGACATGTTTTCTTCCTTAAGTGTGGCAATTAATGGCACGCTTCAATGACAGAAAATCCTTAATTTTAGCCTTTCTACTAATACGTGCAACTGAAACACTAGGCACCTCTTAAAGGGGATCACCAGGAACATGTATATTGTGCATCTAGTGTGATATTTTTGTATAAACATGTCAACTACACCATTAATTTAACTCTGACTGAAGCCCACACTGAAGCTCGCATGATTACAAATACTTTCTGTTCCACACAATAATTAAAACATTTACCTATCCCTGAAGGAGCCAAAAGCTTTTCAAACACAACCGTCTGCTTAATGACATTGCCTCATCATTTCACTACAGAATTATTCTGCTTCGACGCCGTGCGATCCCGTTACACAGAATTGCACACCATATTCCTTGAAACATAACAATACAATTTCACACAAGCTGTGAGAGCTGATTACGTGCAGCTTCACACGGGGTCAGTGTGATTGTATCATGTCTGTGGAGACCAGCGTAAGTGTGCTCAAAATTCAGGAGTTGCAATGCTATTTTTAAAAACAGTCAGAGAAGGAGAGAGAGGGAGGGGGAGAGAGAGGGAGGAATGATGATGACAGCCAATTGGCCTTATCATTCCCCTCACTAAGTCAAGTGGTGCAATCAAATGATTTTTCTCTCCTCTTAAATATGATTTGAATTATGCATCACATCAGCAGAGTACTTAAAAGCACCATCCTCAACAATGCACATTAAGTACTTACCGAGATTTCCATAAAACTGAAGTATTAACATGTTGTTTGGGTCATGATGAGCAGTGGGTCTCTGTGGATGAACAAGCAATAAGCTTTCCCGTCCTCCTTTTTAGGCAAACCTTTGATTATGAATTTATTCTAATAGAACATAGCCGAAATCTCAATAATAAGAATTGCACTGTAGTCCTTTTGTTGTTGAGCAATTTTAAAAATAAGTTATAATTTTGTATATTATGTTAAAGTCTGCATTATAGGTCAAGAATTGTTTGTTGCAATAGCAAAAACTGCAATGTTATTTTGGGCCATGTGTGTTTTCATAATGCTGCCATTAGGTATTATACTTTCATATAATCCAGGTTGGAGAGATTCTGCATATTACTGAATTAGATATTGTTTGGGCTATTTTGTTTTCAATACGTGTTTCGGTGGTGTCTGCATTTCTACTGTCAAATTGTACACAGCAGGTGTTTTTGTATCAAGTTTGTTTTCACACAACTATTTTGGGTTAAGCTTTGTGCATTGTAGTTCATAGTATACTCTCAGCATGTTATTCTTTTTCACTGTTTGGTATTTCATCTGAAATGATTGCATGATAAATATTTACATTCATATACAACATTATATAGTTCTGTGAAAATCTGACAGGGAAATTGCTGACTTATTCACACTTGAACAAGAAAAGCATTTGATCTTCTTTGAAACAGTGCATACAAATGAAGGTGATATACAAAATCTATTCATCCATCCATTTTAACAGCTTATCAAACCACCAATACTCTGGTTGGATAAGCTTTCAAACTGACATTGGATGAGAGACAAAAAAAAAAAGTTTGATTAAAATAATGTTCTGAATTGCGAAAAAAAAAATCCAGTTTTAAACTGCAAAAAAAGAGAGATCTGATTCTGAAAATGTCAAATGCTGGGGTGGCGATAATGAAAAACACCGACTCCAAGGCAAGACCCAAGGCAGAAAGTTTTACAGTTTTATTATAATTATAAAAATCTGAAACTGTTTATTGACTCAAGAAATACTTGCACAGGAGAGGATGGCAATGAGGAGAGTTCCAGGACACTGACCAGGTTACTGGGAGTGCTCTCACTGGGAGAGAAGAGAGTGAGGTTAGTCCAGGTGAGCCCATTAACAGAGATTCCACAGAGATGTTCCAAAGAAGCTGAGGTCATAGGAGGATGGGCAGGCAGGTGAGTATTTCAGGTGGAATGGGCCAGCTCAATGTTGAGAGGTAATGAGATCTGAGAGGTGTACTGCTCTTTGGCCACTCGGGGAACTCTGGAAAGTAGGGAAACAAGGACATTAAAATAGGGAAACTTACAGGGACACAGGAGCACCATAAAGGAGTCTGATTACACCCCGGAGAGGCAGACAATCTGGACTCAGCAAAACAAACACAAACCAGTGCAGGACTATGACAGGATTTTTTTTCAAATTATGCCCTGATTTACCTCTATGTTGCAAGGCATTCAAAAAGTACTGTGGATGCCACTGAGTCTGTAAAGGAATCTAAATAATTTGAAATAAATCCCTCCACTGTAATAGTGGTAGAGTTCAAATAACAGCCAGTTTATTCAGGACTGACTCCTCCAGGAAATTCAGTCAAGGAGCAGGTTGTATGGTGCAAAAGGAAGTACTAGAACCCTGAAATCACAGGTATCAGCTGGCGTCAAAGTGCATGTCTGACATGTTATGATGGAAAATGTATTACTTGTTCTTCCTGACCTTGCTGTGTCATTTGTAGAAAATGCCTGCGGCATCAACTATGTAACAATTTATTTTTCGCCAAGTATCTTACAGAGCAGTTCATCAGTGAGGCAGCATAATAAATCATGTTTAGCAAGCTAAACCAAAAAAGTGTAGCTTATTTAAGCTTTATAACATAAGCTTAAATAAATGTGTGTGCTGCCCCATCCTCTGACCACTGTCCATGGTGCTGATCAAAAGCTAGAATGATGTTACTGAGAAGAAGAGACAGAGAGAGTGTGTGTTTGCTCCTTATGTGGCAGTAAGGGCCCCCCCCCCAAAAAAAATATCTGCCTATCATAGAGTTATGACATCTGTACAGAAGGGCGTGCATTTTAAAGATGATTAAATTCCTGTCGGTCCAAATATATATACATACTTGAAAACAGTGTTCTTTATCGAGCAGAGAGCTCAGAGATGCACATAAAAGCCACCAAACAAAAGTACAACTTGACTAATGCTGACCCAGCTCTTATATTAAAAACCAGACCTTATACTGAATAGTACAAAACAAACTGTGTGGGAATTTTGGCCCCTGTCAGATGTTTTCATATAGAAAGTCACAAAGACTCAGGGCTTTATTGCTCTGATAGCCAGTACTTGGAAATTCTCTATATATACTCTATATTATATACAGTATATATATACAGTATATATATATTTGTGTGTCTATTGTCTATTATAGTACTTTCTGATCTGTTTCTTTATATTTATATTCCTAGGTTTTGCTCTGTTCAGGGTTGCAGTTTATATTATATTTCTTGAGTTCTTGTGTATTCCTGCCTCCCATGTGTTTCTAGTTTTGTCTACTTTAGTTGATAAGTTGTTAATTCCCTTTTGTATTTCCATTCAGTCCTAGTCTTGTCTGTTTTGTCCTTTGTATCTCCTGTGTTAAATTAGCCCACTCTCCAAACTGTTTATCTTCTGTTTCTGTGTCAAGTTTGCCTTAGTCTTAGTCTCAGTGTTATAATTCCTGTTTTATTTTGGTTGTCAGGTTTACTTTCCTCAGTCTAGTGTCCCTTATGAATTTCAGCTGTGTTCCCTGGTGTGTCTTATCGCCCTGATTACCTCATGAATAAATATATATATATATTTTCTGAGTCTTCCTCTGTTCTTTGTTGCATCCTCCACCTACCCTGTGTGCGCTGTACGTCCCTATTTTCCTCCTTCTTCCCTTGGTTGTATATTTCTGGCATTGGTCCAGCCCAGTTTGTATTTTGAATGTTTTCCCTGAGAGAGCCATTAATAAAACTGCGTTCAAGTTCAATATGTGTCCTCTGAGTCCTGCACTAGGGTCTTAATCCTGCCTGCCACACAGCTGTTCCGTGACAACACTTTCATTTCACTTGGGTGGCAGGTGGTGGTTATTTGTATCTTACACTTAATATATGGGTTACTGTGAAAAATCAACTCACAAAGTTGTGTTGCATCTAGTTAAAGCAGATTAGAGCACACACACTTTAATGGTGCCATTCTGACTGCAATTCCTGTATCACATCAAAACGTCAATTACACCATCAACTAATATATTATTGTCTTGAAAAATGTTTTCAAGGCAAATTTTTCAACAAACTGCATCATGCAGAACAGCTAATAAAGTTGGGTTCATTGCAACTATTTAAGAACAAGATTTTTTTTGACCACTATTCCCGTGCTGATAAAAGTAGTTTTGTTTTTTTAATGGCTTTTCCTGTAACCTAACAGCAGATCATCAGCAGGTACGCATTTGCATGGGTTGCATAAATTTCTTTTTTTTCATTATGCTAATTCATTTTAACCAACAAAGAACAACAACTAATGGATAGATGCGTGCATGGTAGCTTGGTGTTTTCCTGATAAGACCAAGAGCAAGCTCAAACCTATTTACTGTAAATGTTTTCAAAGAAGCCAGCAAGCACCTAATAGCGTCTCTCTCTCCATTGTGTGGTACACAAACCTGACACCGATCGGGGCTGGAGGCTGCTGCCTGGCCTGCTGTAACATGGCAGGGAAACAAAGAGGCAGAGAAGATGGCAGGACACACACTTTAGAGATAAATGTATGTAGGGAATGGTGTAGGAGGGGAGAGAGAAGGGAGAGAGAACAAGAGATAGAGGAGGTGGAGAGTGGCAGGAAGAGAGAGGAGGGGAAAGCAAATTAATTTTATCTCCATTATGAATATGATGGCTGTGGTGTGCTGTGGTGGTGGCCCACGCCTTTGGGTGATAGCAAACCAGCGGTATTTAATCGGAGCGGCCTTCTCCACACACACACACACACACACACACACACAGCACACACACACACACACACACACACACACACACACACACACACTCACAGAGTTCTCGGCTGGGTGGAAAAGCCTCTGAAAAAGAATTTAGAGCAAGATGTGATACAAAAACTCTTCAATGAAACAGATACTGATGAAAGTGTTTTAGATGGATTAGCAGCTCCTTAAAGGCATGAAAATTAATTAAATTAATTAATCTGCACACCCTTGTGTATATTAACGGAAGACCTGATTTAAAGTCACAGTCACAAGACACAGGGAGCTTCTATTTCATAATCGTTATGGTCCTTATACAGCAGTTTCATGTGTTAGTCTGGTGCCATGTTCAAGGTCTATTCACGCCTGGACTCCCCCCACTATATCTTATATACGTCAATGAATTGTCCAAGTTACATGTGTACATACAGCCTGGACAAATGTATGTCCAAGCTGCATATACACTTGCTTTACATACTAAACAGAAGTGAAAAATTCATAGTGGACACACAGAAAATCCTGACATTACTCCAACACACCCAGTTGGGTCTTTGCCACACACAAACATCTTTTTCCAATCCCTGCATTCACTCATAAGTCCACTCCACGTTCGAGTCAGAAGTGCTGCTTGAAAATCAAATGTGTCATTATCTCAGATTTTTAATGAATTATTCACAACACCACGGAAATCCCTGCGCATTAATCCCTGCATCACGCTTCTCAGCACGCACACGCGACATCAAGTCCCAAAAGCCTCGCTCGCCTTGAATGACATTTGTGCACACATAAATTCACATGCATACGCAATTACATGAGTGGACACGAAAACCTGCAGGAGCTCCAACTGAGATTTTCTTTATCGTTTCCCCACAAACGTTTCCACAGTATAATCGCATTTCCACAATACAGACATCTGATAACAGGATTAGCTGTTCAGAAAATTTCACAATGCACACCAGTGCTCTACAACATCAAATCTAAGCTTTGGGTTCAAAGATTAATTTCTGCCAATTAGTGAGAGGAGAGAGAGCTGACTCTCTCTCTCTCTCTTTGTTTGAAGGCATGACACTTTCCTATCCAGCTGAGTCCAGGAACAATTCGCACAACTCTCCTTTGGGAAGGAAACTGTTTCGAGCAGTCTACATACAAGATAAATGACTCCAAAAGACAAGATGAAAAGTATCAGAGCTCACTCAGGCTGAAATAATCGCCACTTTCTAGTCTAATGTTTTCTTTCCATATGATAAACAGCTGTTTGTCAAACATTTTAACAAACATCTAAATTGTTAAAAACTGCAACTTTGCGTTCATGCTGCATACAGATTAGTCAAACCACAGTGCTTCTAAAAGCAGCAAAGTGCTTATAGCTCAACATAATTATTAAGTGTATCAGAGAGCCCTTCTCATGCGTGAATCCTCACTTCTCAAAACAGTAATGACAGCTTTGAAATGGTGTTCCTCATGGTAGACCAAGTGAGGAGCAAGGAACAAGAAACAGTTTAAAGCACAAATGGCCAAAAAGTGCCATTTAGGCCTGAGAATTAAAACTATATTTCACTCAAGCATTTGCCCTGTCTTAAGGTTTAAAGTGATGCATTAATAAAGGTATGGCACTTTTATAGAGGGGAACATTTTGGCTGTGGTTTTACCATAATACACTTGCGTATGCTCCAGTAAGTAAATGTTGTCTTAAGTCTATTTTTTCACTACTCAAACGTGAACATCCCACTTAATATATTTGAACCAACCAAGCTAACTAGCCAGGACTCCCCAGAAAATAGAAGTGAGCAGAAAGACAAGATATCGAAATCCTAACTCAATGCAACTTCTACTCTTTTGAAGAACATGTGTATGTGTGTGTGTGTGTGTATATATATATATATATATATATATATATATATATATATATATATATATATATATATATATATATATATATATATATATTTTATTTTATTTTTTTTACTTGTAGTGTATACTCTCAACAGTACTAAGCATACCATAATAACAAACTCACCACCCACCCCGCTCACCGCATTTGGCTCACTGCAAGAAGCAAGATGGTGACTCCCAAGAAAGTAACCTTGACCAATTTTAAACCAGGTTTTTATTTATTTAATTTATTTTTTTGCCATTTTTAAGGCAGATTTCAGAGTTCATACTTTCTGACTGCACTTTGTGTATACTGAAAATGTTCTTACTGTCACAATGCAGCATTGCGGCTGGCAGGATGAAGACCCAAAATACAGACTTGGGAGACTAGCATAAACTCAAAGAAAGCTGCTTTATTGCAAAACTCAAAATACCAAGCAGGGCTTACAAGGAAAATAATCCAGACAACTCAGAGAGACACGGAACAGGGAACACACTACCTGGTGGAACACACTACCGGACTCAACAAAAGGCAAGGGGAATAAACAGGCACACAATAGGCAATAAATACAAGCAAAGTAATGAGGGAAAAGTAGAGACAGCACGGGAGAACAGATGAACTGACTCTAACTAACAAGACAAGGGAAGCAAAACTGAAAACAAATCACACAATACAAGGTACTGGCAAATTAAAAAAAAGCAAGGAAGTCATGGAAACAGAAACACAGACTTGACGGCAGGCACACTAAGGAACACACTACAGATGAATTAATATAAGACAGGGAAGGCACATACACTGTGGAAGGGAATTCTGAGTGAGGAATCAAACTGAAGCACTAGAGACTGAAAACATGATTCAGTATTCTCAAACGTAAAACATACGAGCACAGCAAAAGCATAAGGCAGACCATGGATTTCACAAAGCAATTAAATAAACAAAACCCCAAACTATTGCAAAACTGTACACTGGGAAAGTTGGAAGAGACAGGTCTAGAGTCCCCTTTCTTCTGTAGTTAAGTGGCACAACAGCTTTTATATTACATTAATATAAAATAAAATCTCAGTTGTTCACTGTTAGAATCCAGCACAAATTAAATGCCCAAAATTTGAGGTTAGAGAAGCAACCCAGAACTGTACACTATAAAGGAAGTTCAACATAGCCAGGCTTTCTCTGTGTTAGCTGGTTTGATGAAACCTAAAATCCAGCAGCATAGGCCTATTGCAGCATAACTAAGGTAAGGTTCATTGTCACCTGATCCAGTCTAACTATAAGCTTTATCAAAAAGCAAAGTTTTAAGCCTTATTTTAAAAATAGAGAGGGTATCAGTCTCTCAAATCCAAACTGGGAACTGGTTCCACAGAAGAGGGGCCTGAAAGCTGAAGGCTAAGGTTTCTAATATTTATTTATTTTATATTTATTTATTTATTTATATTTATATTTGTTTAATATGTGCATTGAAGGATATATCTTGATAAAAAATGACTCCAAGATTCCTCACACTGTTACTGGAGACCAAAGTAATGCCATCCAGAGTAAGTATCTGGTTTGTATCTTCTGCATAAAATGATCCCTATGAGTGCTGCTGATTCAAATCAGAAATGTTATCAGATGATGATGATGGTAAATTGATCATGAAAATCAATGAAGAACATAAAAGTATAACAGTAAAATGCAGCCTTGTTGAGAGTAAACAGGATATTAGTGCTGCAGAAAAGAAAACTGTTAATCTTGTGATCGAGAACACGGAGCAAGTGCATATATTTAGCTCATGTTAATGTTGCATGTGCGCTTAGTGTTGCTGTTTATTCCTAACACGAAAGCTGCACATTAGAGCTGTGGAAACTTCAAACTGGATAAATTTAAATATTAAAGGTTATTAAAGGTTACTGTCCCATAGTCTAATATGTAAACTGATCAGTTTTGTAGCTGCAAGTCCAGCAGGGTTTTATTTAAAAAACAAAACAAAACGAAGAAACAAACAAAACAAACAGAAAAAGCAGCATTAGGACCAAGTTGATATACATTTCTACGTTTTCTGCATCACCAGCTGAATGCATGCTCAAGTGATACAAAGCACTTTACAACACTTTACAACTTTACAGCTGGGGTTCATTTGGTGATGTCAGTAAAGTACGGCTTAGATTAGATTAGATTAGATTAGATAGAACTTTATTGTCATTATACATACAACGAAATTAAATATCATACAACGAATTATACAAAATCATTCCATGATAGTATAACGAAATTTAGTTCAGACAACCATCCGAGACAAGGACAGACAAGACTGATATAGGGAGATGGGTGTCTGCAGCCGCCGCCGCAGGGCGCCGCCGCTAACAGTCAATCACCGAAAAAAAGGAAAAACAGACACGCGATGGGGAAGTTAGGTTAAAAAAAATCATCTGGTACTGTGCTCGTCAGCGGCCGTGGTACACCCAATCCAGCCCACACAAATCACAGAGAGGGCTCAGGGGAAGAACATCCATCACACATTGTCCCAGAGAGATATGATTACCAGCCTCAAGGCTGGCTAGGGAGCCGAATTCCTGATAATGCAGATGTTGTTTTGGAACAGGCCGCTTGTTATTTTCCAACAGCCTTCAGTTCGCAGGGGAATCCTTTCAATATCCAGTATTCCAAATTCATTAGTTACCATCTTCACTTAACTTCATCTCCAGATCTTATCCCTTATCGCCTGCGAGCACGATGTCAGCTGGACTAGGCATCCAGCTTGCGGCTCAGGTCCATCAGGCTCTGACTCTGTGTATGAACGGCTCTACACAGCCCATCCATCTGGTTCTGCTGACCCCCCATACGCCGAACTGCTTCCCAGATTTTCTTAATTTCCCGGTAAATCAGGTATCCTCCAAGCCCAAACAGAAGAGATCCCATTACCAAATAGCCAAATATGTAAACGTCTTCCACATCCTCAACCGCCAGAGCTGTGAGGCACACAGGTCTCCACGAGTTCCAGGAGTCGTAGACATATCCAACGGGATCTGTTCCACTTGGACACACGGGCTCCCCTTTCCCCGATCTCATAGTGGAGAAAATTAATAATTAAAATTAAGGTGCACATATAAAATGTCTCCACCAGGGTAACTATAGCCCACTCCAAATATGCTGTATTTAAAAGAATTAGTCAAAACATGGCGCTTCCAGCTGATTTAAAACCCAAACTCTGAACATAACCTGCTCCTGGTTGTGTGTTTAGCAAAAGTTAGCATGATGATGAGGATGATGATGATGATGATGACACTTAATTAATCCCACAGTGGGGAAATTACAGATGGTTAAACCAGGTAAATAGAGTCACTTGAGAGACCCAGAAAACTTCAACTTGAATCCTGCTTTTTAGAACACCCCTCTGAGCTACACTTTTGCTAATTCACTCATTTCATTTTACACACTGCCAGTTCAACATCATACCTGTTGAAACATTGTAAACTGAGATAATGGTTAAAAAAATCCTTGTCCGAACTCCTTCAATAATATGATGAAAATTTTAGAAACTTTATTTAGGGGTTACATGAGTAGCCGCTAATCTAACCCCCACTCTCACCTAACCTTACAGGGATTTGTTTTTTCATCTGCAAATGGGGATTTTGGCCCAATTACTCTCTCCTTATTATAGGTAAACAGGAGCTCAGATCAGGGTAATGAAAACAGATGTGAGAGGTCAGCGTGAGCACTGACTTAGCAGCTGTGATCTTGACAGTAAGAAATGAGCTTGCTCTGGAGTGAGAGAAGCATAATATTTCATCATTTCAAATCCACCTGGAAGGCATAACTACAACAAGGATAAGATGTGCCTTGCTCCAGGACACTTCAGTGGCAGATACAGAGGAAGGATGATGCACAGTTCGACTCCCTTCCTCTCCACAAGAAGTTTAAATCAGTAAAGATTAAATAGTCAGTATTTGGTCACAAGCTCTGCAGCTTTATTACTATCAGGATATTACTGCACATATTTCAGAACATATTTTCTGAGCAAGGCAGAGCGCATGTGCAGGATGCCATCTCTGCTTTCCAGATACCCCGGGGTGCATCTGGGCAAGCAATGCAAAGCAACTACCATGCACATAAAGAAACTACACACAAAGATAAAACACATCAAACTGCCAACACATGGGTTGAATTGCAAAATATGTGTCAAAAATGAGCTACTTGTGAGTGAACAAGTAAGATGAGATGTTTACTGTCAGTTTCGAAGGACGTAAAGGACACAATCTGCATTTAGGCGAGGGGAAGAGAAATCCAATTTCACTGTGTATACTGCCGTCGCATTTTAATGTCAGCCGTAAATGTACTCCAGCTGAATCATATCCAGAAGCAAACTGGATGTGAGATGAATGTTAAAGGGACTATATGTATAACTGTTAAGTGCCTCATAGCACAAAATGGCTGTAATATCTCTTTAAGGCATTAAAAAAAAGGCTTCTGCTGTAATTAGCAAGATTATTTGTCTGTTTTGTGATAATCTGTCTTTCTTGGGCCACTGTAGCTCAAGGTGACAGGACAAGAGGAGTCAACAACTTGTGCCACGGTTTATTCTTACAGTTTCTAATTCTGTAGCTGACAATCCAGATCATTTAAGGTCAAATGTCCCTTCACTTCAAGTGTAAGGAGACCAGGTGTTTGTCTGTATCTGTCAGTCTGTCCCTTTGTGTGTGTAATCCCTATCAATAGTCCTCTGCAGTGGTGAGCCACAGGCGGTTGGCCTCTCTCTGTATGAGTCTGATCCCCACCGCCTGTGAAGTCAAATGTTGACAGAGAATCACGAACCCCATCAGAATACTAAAAAGGCCAGAGAGTGCTTTTATGAGAAAGTGAGAGCACAGAAGTGGGAGAGCACACGTGTGTGTGTGTGTATTTGTTGGTGTGTCCTCATATTCCTACACTATAAAAATGAAAAGCCTGGTAACACTTTGTATTTTGTACCAAGAATTATCACCCTTACTTGAGGGTATTTTTGTGCAGCTGCTCATTCGCTTGAATTCTGCTTGTTTCACTTCAAATGACCTCTTTCAGAGAATAATCATGAAAGCCTCCAAACAAAAAACTCTGAGACAGTTTCTCTTTTTAAAAGCAAATGTCCTGAAACAGTTCACACGATGCAGGGAGTCTGCAGCATAGCAGGCTCACTTAAGTTATTGTAAAACAAACCTGATAGGCTTTCATTGCAAATAAAATCTCTTGCCAACCTTGTCATTTTTTTGCAGTGCATGCCTATTATTCTTTGTGTGTGGCGGTGTGAGTGTGTGTTAGAGGGAAGAAAGAGAATAGAAGAGTGAAGGAGATAGAGATAGAGATGAAAGGCTAGTGTTGAGTATAGCGGCTTTCCTGCACGGCTCTATGGTTTCTGAAGGGTGTCTTGGCCTCTCATGCAAATGAGTTTGCATCTTATCAGCTCTCCACGACACTGAAGTCCAAATAATGAGTACTTGGCTGCAGTGGTCGGGTGCACTTGATTTGGTCTGCCAAGCACACTGAAACCTTTAGAGTAAAAAGCACTAAGCATTAGTTGGGATGAGGGTAAAGCTTAATGATGTGTGGGTAACCTCAGCTGACAAGATATAATCTTTGTGCCTAAAGATTCAGCATATAACAACAGGTTTTTTCCAGTAGCTTCGCAGGGTTTCATTTTGAAGTGTGGTAGGTTTTAATGGAGCACTAAGTAAAAGCTGTAATATGATCATGTGAATAACTAATAACTCCGTAGCCACTGTAAATATGCCGGTTTCCCATCTGTAAATCCAATATCAATAAAAATATAATTATGAACGAATAATGCATGCATACAGCTGCTCAGCTGTAATTGCAATTTTAAGATTTTATTTGTTTATGACATCGAAATAGTGGTAATCACATTTAAAAATGGTCAGTGCACATGTTTAAAATGTAATTATGCATTATTTCTTTTACTTGACACTAGTGTGGTATCATCAAAGGCTCATTTACATTTTCTCTTCACAGTCTCGCAGATTGTGAAAAAAGGGGGGGGTTGCAGCAGAAAACATAGCACAGCTGGTCAATGGAGACATTAATCTCAGAACACCTAAACGGCACTAAAAATGTTTTAGCTGTTGGTAAAAATCTGTCACACTGACTAAAACCAGAACATGTGGTGCAATAGGGGGTAAAAATATTGAGAGTGCATTTTAGTACAAAGATCAAACATCTTCAGGATATCTGCTAATCAAAAACTGATCTGCATGTAATGTTCTTTAATTGGATGAAATGGCCAAAAGAAATAAACAACACCAAGCGATGTACTCGACTAGAGTCTGTCTTCTGTTAGAGCACAAAAACAACTTAAAATGCTGTTTCATGCTCTCTTGAAATAATTCTTAAGACGTGCTGTCTGACTACGTTGGAAATCAATGTATTTATAGTTGTTGCTGGGGGAGTATAGACAGTGTTGCATTAAGTTGTACACATGAAAAGAGCCAAAAATAGCTGGAGCCAGAAAGTGAACTGGAGAGAGAAAGAGAGAGAGAGAGAGAGGAGCGATCATCATGATGTCGGTATGAATGACAGTTCATTGGTTCCAGAAAGCTACACAACATGCATGCAAACAGATCATAAATCACATTTTTGTGTTACGAGCCGCACAGTAAATGTTTACTGTCAGTTTCGAAAGGACAGTGTTCCCTGTCCTTTTTTGGGTCTCTTAGATTTCCATTCACTCATGGGCAAAAAAAAGCTATCATTACTTTTATCGACTGTGAGCTATTTACTACATTTTTCTGCACTTTTTTCTGCACATGCACACATTCTGTTTGATGCAGAAAAGTACACAGTAGCAGATAATCAAATGAAAGAAACAATATCCCAAGAAGAACATTTGCCTATGTAGTTTGAACACGGTTTCAGAGATTTACTTTTTGGCCTGACCGGGACAACTGTTGTTTAACAAGCGTTTCAGTGCCATCACTCGCATCCTGCATTAATCATCATCATTGTTTTGGTTCTTTGTCTTGCTGCTGCAGTCGCCCCTTACCCTCAAAGCAATCATTTAACCTTAACCTTATTTTGAGTTCACATTGATTTTCTTGTCAGCGTTATTGCTATTAAAACACCTACCCGAGGACACTAAGTCAATGTCAGTGTCATTTTCAGTGTGACGAGGGTGTGTGTGTGTGTGTTTCCTCTCCCAGACGCCTCTTTTCCTGTGACATTATCCAAATTCAGGAGTTTGTTTACTGACAGAAAAAGCGTGGGTTTGAAAATGACTGAGTCATTGCTGTGCCCCACTGATGAAGTGAGCAGATTGGAAATGGGAAGGTTAATGAGATTTTCACAAAGTGTCCGTCTAGCGGTTTGAACTCAGATTAAATTGACACACTCTGATTAAAATTAATTGACCTGTGAAATGAGGGTGTCCCTCAACAGTTAAGGATTGATGGATATCGCAGGGAGTTCAAGAGGGAAGAAGACAGTGTTGGGAGGGAAAAAAAGGAAAAATTAACTCAGTTTGGTTGGAAGTAAAGAAGGACATATGGTGAAAGAGGGTTCATCCTCATTATTACACACTAAGCCAAGTATACTCTGACACTCACAATTCTAGGGATGATATACCATCATTCTTTTCACTTTCTGAACAAAGATAAAGTTAAAATTCCAACAAAGTTTTGCTTTGGGGGGCTGGATATAAACCATTTAATGCAAAGATCCTGTGAAATTGTTAATTTTAGCATTTACTCCCAGGAAGCCTGCACATGTGACCACAACCAAAAGGCACTAGGTAGTGCATATGTTATATTCTAAATATACAGGATCAAATCAGTATCAAATCTAATCCATCGTTTTCAGCTAAAATTTATTAGAGTAGAAAGATATTGTTCCAGATTTAGGTAATTTTATACATTAGAATGGAACAGTTTGAAAATGAATTTAAAATCCACACATATATATTTTTTTGGTCCCTGTACATTAGACAAAGTACAGCCTCAGCTAATTTTGGAGCCAATATATAAATTATCAATTAGTGTTAAGTCCATATGCAGATGAAAACATCTAGTCTCCCATTACTGTAACAGCCGTATGATTTCATCCCTGAAATAAAGCCAATTTTCATGCTTCGAATGACTCTTTTGTGCAAATAGTTGACTGCAGTCCACAGTCTGTAGTGTTGGCCTAATTCACTTTCGGTTCATAGTAATGGAAACTCTAATTGAATAGCCATTAAGACAGCAATGAGGAAGCCTCTTCAGGAATTAACTGAACAAAGAGTGAGTCGGATATATAGTCTATGAAAAGGAAAGAATTTATCACACTGTAGATCAAATCAATCAGAAATGCAATAACTGTTTAATTGCTGTATTAACTAAAAAATGTGATAAAGATGCAAGGCCAGGTGCAAGACTAAAGATACTGCAAACCCTGCTGGAAGCAAGGATATAAAAATCACTGTTCCTCGCATTTGGCAAGGCCATGCCTCACAAACATAACAAGGATGCTGATGGTGTTAGCACAGTCCAATGAGTGGGAATTACTGCTGCAAGGCCATAACTAGGGTGTGGTGGATGGATGACATTACAGAGAGACTGTCATGCTTGGAAAGGCTTCATTGTGTGTTTCATTAAAGGCTGTGCTGCTTGACTGGCAAAGGGTATGGCACAGCATAGTGACTAAGCCAAACGGAGCTCTTTTTGACTCTTTTCTTATCTGTTTTATCAGTCCTTTCAAAACTCTTTTGGTCCAGTGTTCATGTAAACAATGTAATAACTAAAACTCTAAAGATGCTGTTGAAATCAGGATTTGAGTGGAGCTTGTTTAACATTTATAAAATGTAGCAAAAACCAGAATATTTGTATAGAGGTCATATAATACCTTATTTATGGGCTTATTTTGAGCATTCTGTACCAATTAATTTCATGTAATTTCCAGTATCTGGTCAAAAAGCAAAGATTCTGCTGCCACAAATTAAGAAGTATTTTTATATAAGAAAGAAAACAGTATGTGTCTCTTTTGATGAGTGGAAAGCAGTTAAAAGAATGGTATCCAATGAGTGAATAAAAAAATTATTTATTTAAATAATAAAAAATTATATGCATATAAAATTGTGCAAAATATTGGCATTATGCTGCCTACTCTTGCTTGCCTGGTAACCATCTCACCTACTGCATGCAGAAACCTCCTGTTTGTCATACTAGCAAGTGGGCAGTTGCAAACTCCATGTGTCCTCTCTGACAGAGCTCACGAGTGTGAACCTGCAGTGGTGCTTACACCACTTGCCCATCTTTCTCATTCAGTTCACTATTCTATCTTTGTCAGTAACTACTCAAAACCTGCCAGCTGTTGCTTTGGTCTGCCTTTTGACAAAATTTAATATATACACCGCTCCAAAAAAAAGGAACACTTTGAAAACACAAATGGGGAAAAATGGAGAAATGGGGAAAAAAAATTGTGCTCAATATCTACACTGGTATGGGCTAGGTAATGTGTTAGGAATGAAAGGATGCCACATTGTTTGATAGAAATTAAAATTTTCACCCTATGGAGAGCTGAATTCAAAGACACAGAAAAATCAAAGTGAAAAAATGATGCGGCAGGCTAGTCTATTTTACTGAATTTCATTGCAGCAACTGCAGCAATTGTATTCAGTAGGTTGTATGACCCTCACATGCTTGTATGGATACCTGAAAATGTCTTTCTAAAGAGATGACGGATGGTGTCCTGGGGGATCTCCTCTCAGATCTGGACCAGGGCATAACAGAACTCCTGGACAGGTCCAACCTGGTAGAGTAGCAAGGACTGAAACATAATGTCCCAGAGATGTGTTATTGGCTTTAGGTCAGACAAGTGTCTGGGCCAGTCAATGGTACTGATTCCGTCATCGTCCAGGAATTGCCTGCATACTCTCACCACATGGGCTTTGTCGTGGAGCAGGGGGAACCCAGGACCTACTACACCAGTGTAGGGTCTGACAGTGGGTCCAAGGATTTGATCCCGATACCTAATCAGGATGCTGTTGTCTAGCCTGTAGAGGTCTTTCCATGGATATGCCTCCCGAGATTATCGCTGACCCACCACCAACGATGAATGATGTTGCAGGCAGCACAACATTCTCCACAGCTTCTCCAGACGCTTTCATGTCTGTCACATGTGCTCAAGGTGAACCTGCTCTCCCCTGTGAAGAGCACAGGGTACATGTTCTGGTATTTTGTGGCAAATGGCAATTGGGTTGCATGGTGCCAGAAAGTGACAGGCCACCCTCATGAAGTCTGTTTCTGATTGTTTGGTCAGAGACATTCACACCAGTGGTTGCTGGAGGTTATTTTGTAGCTCTGGCAGTGCTCATCCTTGAACAAAGGAGGAGATGCCGGTCCTGCTGATGGGTTACAAGCTTCTACAGCCCTGTCCAGATCTCTTAGAGTAACTGTCTGTCTCCTGGAATCTCCTCCATGCTCCATGCTAGGAGACTCAGTAAACCTTCTGGCACTGGCCCGTATTGATATGCCATCCTGAAGGAGATGGACTACCTGGGCAACCTCCTAGGGTCCAGGTATCACCTCATGCTACCAGTAGTGACACTGACCCTAGCCATATTGCAAAACTAGTGAAAAAATAGTCAGAAAAGACTTTTCTTAATTTCATTAATACCAACCACTTTTACGGTTTTAAAATAGATTTTTTTTTCAGTGTCCTAATATCCTGTCCAAATATGTCAAAACCAACAATCTATCCATGAGATATATTTTGACATTACTTTGTCACATTGTGTCATCAGTTCCGCTAAAGAATCAGAAAAACATCCATGAACAGAATATACTTAGTCATAATCCAAAATTGTGCTACCATTACCTACCATGTAGCTCATTAATATGCAGATCAGCTTCCTCCTCTACCTTGGTGGTAACACTGCATAAAAGGAAACGTAGCATGAAAATACAATTACCATGCAAATAAGTCATTAAAAATGACACAACTGTTAGGAACCTGCAGCCTCTGTCACTGTAGTCTTATCCCTTTAAGAGCAGCAACAATACAAAATATTAACAGAATTGTTTAAAACTCTGCTTTTTCTCTATGTGTATCTAAAATGTTTTCAAAGGATGAAAGTGAAATAGTGATAAAATGAAAGTGATAAAAAGTGATAAACTGATCAACTACATTTCTTTCCTCCACACACATCTGTCATTTCCCTCTCTTTATTTTCATCCCCTCTTCCACTGAACCCCCCCCCCCTTTACTCTCACAGGTCCCCTTTATTTTTGTCTTCCTTTACTTGTTTTCCTTTTTCCCTCCATTCCTCCTTTCATCTCTGCCAGGCCTGACTGATGCTGTGTTAAGGCAAGACCGACGGACGGTGGGTGAGGGATTGCCCCTGCCAGCCTCTGACATTGGGCCCTATTCAGGCCGGGGAAATGATCGATGTTAAATCTAATTTTAAACACCCCCAGTTTAACTATGGCAGACAGACGGTGAGTAGAGGCTAGCGTCTGGCAACACAGCTGGGGCAACCTGATAAGACCTATGGTTAAGTCTACCTGCCTCTGTGTCTGTGTGGGTGCATGTGTTTGTGTGTGCTTCCTTCTTACTTCAGACAGCTTTCTTTGCACAGGAGCCATCTGTCCTGTGCTTAAAGGGGAGTTGGAGGGCACAACTTTAGATGACATAGATGAGGACCTCTTTGCCCTACATGCTAAATCTACAAACATTACTCAATGGAATAGCACAGAAACAAATAATTGCTTATCTGCAGCAAGATGAAAATTTTGCCGATGTTGGTATTCCTACCAATATGCAGTAAAGGTCATAGATTATTTAATGGCCTTTAATGTGCCATTTCATTTTGACTAGACAAAACACACAAGATTCATGTTGTAGAATATTTTAGAATACGGAAGCATTTGGCAACATGGGACAGTACCTGAAGCTTCTCCATGAGGACTGAAGGGGCCAATAAGAGGCAGAGTGTCAAATGCAGTCAGGCCCATAATTTATTGGACAGAGTTCTGTCTGTTTTGTCTGTTTTTGCCTCCACAGTAGCTTTTAAATCAACAGTCAATATATGATCAAAGTGCAGACTTTCAGCTTTAATTCAAGGGGTTAAACAAAGGAATTATCTCTTGTATGAACTCTTTAGGAATTACAAGCAATTTTATACATAGTCCCCAAATTTAATTGACAGTTGACTGACAAGTCGTTTTGTGGCCAGGTGACCCTGTCCCCTTGTTATTTCATGGCCAATAAAACAGATATAACATCCAAACTTCATTCAAAGTGTCAAATTTGAATTTTGTAGCTTTCCATCACCATTATGCTGAAGAAAAAAATCTATCAGGAAGACAGAAAAAAACTTTGGGAGTGGCAAAATCAACAATCAGGTACATTCTTAAAAAGAATGAATGCAATTATAAACTCCAAAAGACCTGAAAGCGGATGGTGACAGAATTCTTTCCATGGTTCAGGAAAACAACTTCACAACATCTAACCAAGTCAAGAATACTAGGGGAGATATGTGTATTATTGCCAAAGACTACAAACAACAGATACCTTCATGAATGGAAGTACTACAAATTACACACCACTGGCTGCACTCAAGATCAAGAAGGCCAGATTAGATTTCATCAGAAAACATCTAAAAGAGCCTCCCAAGTTCTGGGAGAAAAATTATTTGGACAGACAAAATAAAGATGAACTTGTACCAGAATGATGGGAAGAAACAAGTATGGAGAAGGAAAGGAACAGCTCATAAGCTGAAGCATATCACATCATCTGTCAAACGTCAAATGTGGTGGAGTCAATGTTATGGCACGGGCATGTATGGCTGCAAGTGGAATTCGGTCACTAGTGTTTATTGATGATGTGACTTCTGATAGAAGAAGCAGGATGTGTTCTGAAGTGTACAGGGCTATACTCTCTGCTCAGATTCAGCCAAATGCTGCAAAACTGATCAGACAGTGCTTCACAGCACAGATGGATAAAGAGCAAGCATTTAATGGCCAAGTCAGTCACCTGATCTCAACCCAGCAGAGTATGCTGAAGGCTGAGGGCAGAGAGACCCACAAAAAAAAAAAGAAAAAAAAAAAGCTTCAACTGAAGAACTGAAGGTGGCTGCAGTACAGGCCTGGGAGGGCATCTCACAGGAGGAAACACAGCATTTGGTGATGTCCATGGGTTTTAGACTTGTTTGTTTATTGTTTGTTTGATCTTCAATCCACTGTAGTGGTGTACAGAGGAGAAAACTGCACAAATTATGCCTGTCCAACAAACTATGGACCAACCTGTATGTGGGCTTAGAGGACAAGTGTCACAACCACTGCTGAATGAGTTTTCTTCCATTTTAATTTGTGCATTCAATTTTTTTCACCTGCCTGACATTAAAATAGTTTATGTATCAATAAAAAAATAAACCTTCACATTGAAGATAATACATTTCCAATATTGCAGAAATTGTGTGCTACAGTGACTTCTTTACAGTCTCTCTAGTTTGATGCAGTGAATTGTCCATCAGTGCCCAGAGATGGATTGAAGGGATATATCTCATCTCCTTCCCCAATTAGTTACATGCCAAAAGTGCTGTTAGGTGGGGTTTTTAATTACTGATTGAATCTTTCCCCATGTTGCTCCTATCATAATGTAAAAGAATCTTTCATTTAAAAAATGATCAAAGGCTGTCATTTCTGACATTATATGCCAGGAGCTGGTCCACAGATAGCAGCAAATGAAGATGAAATAATGAGACTATGGGAGTAGTGATGGAAGATTTCACACAAATTTAAAGAGTTTATGATAATAATAAACACATTACTAAAGTATACTTAAATATTCATGGATTTCTCTCATGTTTTGGATGATCTGTTGATTTTTTAAGCACTCTGTACTATTGATACATTTCCCAAAACAGTTCATACATACAACAAAGACAAATTTTTCATAAAAGTTGGCAGTTTTGGCATTACACATTTTTTCAGTAGCACAATAATGTAATATGTTACTGTACTAAATTCAGTAATCACATTACAGTTATATTTATGTTGTCACTTGCATTACAAAGGTTCTTAAGTTATCTGCACAACAGACAGATTGAATGAAAAACCAGCAAACATGCTGTTTTCTTAATGTGCTTTTGCGCTACAATTAGCTGATTTCACTTCATGTGCAGGGAGGAGGGAAATGGTGGAGCAGTCTACCCCATTTTGAGGAGTGGAGATATGGACTGTATGTTTATTTTTATTGCATGAAAGAACAAACGCACGATGGTAAAGTGCAAACCGCATCCAGGACAGAAACAACTGCATTATGCAGTTAACACAAGTTCAGCTCTTTGCAAGCATCTGCACAGGCAGCATGTTAGCTCGAAGCTAGCAAAGAACCCAGAGTGATGGTAAAGCTGAGTGTATGCCAACCCCAGCACTCAATACATAATGATTTTAATCACTACATGGAGAACCATGCAAAGCCGGAGTAACAAGGGTGCTAAAATCACACATGCTGACATAGCAAACAAATAGTATAATCATTCAAAATAATCATATTACAAAAACCAAAAATTCAGTTTTTAGCTTTTACAAATCACACCTGACCATCAGAATGCAACTAGCACATACTATACATTCTCAGTGCTGGCCGATGATCAGACATTCAGGCTCACATATGTTCAATATATATGTGCACAGCATCCCCCCCCCACACACACACACCCACACACCCACACACCCACACACACACACACACACACCCACACACCCACACACACCCACAGCCTAGCATGTCATTACTGTGGAAGCTCGTCACTGTGAGTGAGGAAACAAAGTTCACCAAAGTGAACTGTGGGGGATTATTTCATAGATAAAAAATGAACTGAGATATGAATTTTTAAGATTTTGCCATTGATGAAGGATTTGAAATTTATTTTTATTTTTTTTAAATTGGTGACCTTGACCTTTGACCTTGAAAATCAGATGTTGTTGGGTGCCTAAAGGCCCCTATTGCTGACGGACAGACAAACAAACAAAGTAGTGAAAACATAACATCTCTCTAGAGATGGGCGAGGTGAAAATGAGAAGGGTCGATGTCCTGTGAATTTTTAAACACACTGGAAAATGATTTAAGTAGCTGACATTTGTTATATAAATCTACTGCACTTGCATTTGTGTGGTAAGGTAAAATATATCAGGTAAGGGTGCATTTACAACAAAACAGTTAATTATTTGTATGTTTCCAGAAGCAGAGGATTTTATTTTCAGTTGTTTCAGTGAGAGAAGATCCTGTAACTTACTGCAGCTATGGGGAAACTGTAAAGTTGAATAATTTCTATTATTATGAAAATTATATCATGCATTGAAAAAAGGTGATTTTTGTTTGTATATGCTGGCAGTTTTAGTTCATAGAAAGAAAACTGGAATCAGAAAAATATCAGCATTAGCAGGATTCACTTAAGAAAAATCAGATATTGGAATCAGTCAAGAAAGTCAGTTCATCTCTTGTTGTAAGTTCCTTTCTTTGGCCACTCTACAATAAATCACTCAAACCCTCAAGCTATTCCCGTCCATACAACACATTTGTGAAATGCAACTGGTTAGTTGAAGATGTGCAATTCACTGTTGGCCTGGTTAACTTATGATGAATTATCAGACTGGTTCCAAATCCTCCTGTTGAAAAGCATGACATGTAAGAATGATCACACTGGTAATGGTTGTTAGACTTACTGATGAGTACATTTTAATATAAATGCAATGATTTCTGTTCACTCTGCAGCACTGGTCTCACAACCATTCCTTGTGTCATCTCTACTGGACTACAAACTTTCCTGCACTTATTCATCTTTAAAACCATCACTGGCCATACACTGGAGCATGTAATTGTTCTGGACACAAGACTAGAACTGGACAGAAGTGTTGTGAATTCTGGTGTTTGTCAGTGTTTCTCCTTTAAGCTTTTATAACTCGCCCTGATGATGATTTATGGCTGGCTGGGAGAGCTGATTAAATCACTGAACAGAACGCCAGGTAGCATTACCCAGGCCATCACCACTATATATGGCTGTCGCATGGCAACCGCTACATTCCTTTCTGCCTGTTTGTCGTTTGAACTGCCCAATTGTCTCTCACACATTCTCTCTCTCTCTCTCTCTCTCTCTCTCTGTCTTTGTGCTCTCATTCTCTTGTCCTTTCTCTGCACGCGTAAATGCTGTCAAGAGAGAATGTGAGAGCCCCGGTGAATCTAATTAATCTCTATGGATACAGCACTACAGAATTCTTAAGTTGTGTACTCCTAATTTAGACACCTCAACAACAGCAAACACACACACACACACACACACACACACACACACACAAAAAGGCATGCAAGGATTGTCTAATGGAATTACATCTGTGAATTCAGGTCTAAATTTATTCATGCAGGTTTCAACCTCCCCTCTGCTGAATGTGTTGCATGAAATTCACTGCACTAAAGTGTGCTGGTCCTTTGTTCATCGCTCTGTAGGTGCCATTGTTTTTTTTTGTTTTGTTTTGTTTTTTTGCTTTTTTAAATTCATTTTTTTAATCTTTTTGCCTCTCTGTGATGTTTTCTTTAAAAACATGCTATTCAAATTTGAAAGTCCTCGGGTGATCAGCCGCAGCGTCCAGGTTCAAAGTTTTGCTGCAGTACAGCTGTGCTACAAACTCAAACATTGATTAAATCTTCTGAGGTCCCAAAAGGCAGTGTGCTGGCAAGCAGGAAAGGGACTGCAGGTTAAATAAAAATGCTGTGAAAAGTATGGAATTGTGCAAATGCAGTGTAAGTCAATGTCAGAGGTATTCCTGATAGGTCGTACTTTTTGTGTTTAAGGCTCGAACTATACCGGCTGAATATGCTCTGTCATGTCAGGCACAATAATATACCAGTTAAACAGCCTCCCAGCAGCCACAGCAGTTGATGGCCTGTAAATTGTTGATCAGTGGCTTGGCACAGGCAGCCTAAATTGATTCCAGGAGCATCCTCCAGGAGTGAGGGTGTCTCAACAAAGGCCAAATATACAGCCATGCATTAGAATGAGAAAGGGGGAAAGGAGACAGAGAGGTAAAGGCAGATATAAAGAGTCGAGTGAGAGAGAAAGAGAGAAGGGTGAAAATGTCAGCGATTCTGTGTGTGTCACAATGGAGGTATACACAAGAGACACGAGAGTGGAGGGAAAGAATAACAGTGAAGAATGGAAGTGTCTGTGGTTGAATGAGCGAGTGACAAGAGACAAATACATTTAAAAAGAAATAAAACTGGGATGAAATATTTTACTACATAAGTAATTTAGATCAGTCCTTGTATTGTTTATTATTTTGTTTAATATACTTTTATCCATTCATCCAGCCAGCCTCCCAGGCTGATCATAGGGCAACAGGCAGGGTTCATCCTTGAAAGGTCACCAGTCTATTGCAGGATATTTAGCATACTTGTGCATTCCTATTTTCAAGGAATTAGATCAGCATTTGGGAAAACAGACTTACCTTTTTAGAGAGAATACTGACAACAGTATCATGTCTTTACATGAAATATGATTTGTGGTTATAGCTGAACATAAAAATAGGGAAAAAGCTGAGTACAAATAGTTTAGATAATCCCACTAAAATTGCAACATTAAGATATACCTATTTTGTTCAAACTGTACAAAGAAAAGTCAAATAGAATTTGTGGTAAAGAATAGCACCCTACTTAATTTTTTAACACAGTTTGATTGTAGGGTTTGGTACTAATCTGCTTTCTGTGATCCTTAAGTCCTTGGTAAAACAAGGTGAAAAAAAATGCAAATTAGCCACTGGCCCTCTCTGACCTAGTGTGTCATGAAAGGAAAATATCGAGACTAAGAGGGAAGCTAAATGGCTAAGAAAATCAAATAAAAGGATGAGAAAATCCAAATGATGAAATTGGACTGACTTTTAAAATGTCTGATCAAAATCTATATGTTCTTAATTCTGCTTGTTTCAGTTGTCTGTGTCTGTTTTCAAAGGGCATTTTCAAATGAACTGAGAAAAAATCCTCTATTTATTAATTTTTGCACTTTGGTGAATTTTGACTGTTTTCATTTTGGTTTTTTTGCTTCTGTAAATTTATGCGTTATTTAAAGTTTTTATAGAGGCAAATAAACCTTTACTAGATAGATAGATAGATAGATAGATAGATAGATAGATAGATAGATAGATAGATAGATAGATAGATAGATAGATAGATAGATAGATAGATAGATAGATAGATAGATAGATAGATAGATAGATAGATAGATAGATAGATAGATAGATAGATAGATAGATAGATAGATAGATCAGTGTCATTAATTCCCTCCCACACACCTCAGAATCACAATGAAACACACCAATTAAAACCTCGGGAGCTGTGGGACTTTGCTCATTAACTTGCAAACTTTTGGAACCAAACAGAGACCAAATTCATCAAACCAAAGTTTAGAATGTTATTTCTGCCCCGCCAGTGTAATTTATCACATTTAGGGAAGCTGTCACCAGTTAAGTGGATTGCCCGTAATTGTGGCTGGCCCATCACTACACAGAACCGACTAAACCAGCTCATCAGGGACAGACTTGTGAAATGGAGGGTAGCGATCTCTTAATCCCTCAGCAGAGAATTGAAGGTGGCAATCTCTCTTTCTCTTAACTCGCCTGTCTTTCCTGCACAGTGTTTTCCTTCATCCTGCGGCTCCCTACTTTAATGCCTCACAGCTCTGCTCTGGATGTAAAACAGATGTATTATCAGGAAACTGTTTCTTGTGAAAAATGCTTAACAAAATGCATAAGGATTTTTCTAAATGTGCAAGTTCTACATAAATATTGGGGAAACACAAGAACGCTATTGCTCACAGTGCAGCAGCATATTGCATTATTTCTCATTCATGCAATGTTTATACTATATTTAAGAGTATTTTAAATTTGAGTAAAACAAATATGAAAATCTACAATTATTTTATTCACTTTTCTCAAAATGGTTTGTTTACACATGTTATCAGCTAAAAATGTGATTCTCACTCTGAATACTCAATCTTTGCTGTTTGTGTGTTCACAGAGACATCAGCTGTCTGCATAACTTTGAGGAAAACTAAGAATCCCAAGTTTGCTGATAAGTACACACAGTAACCACAGTGCTCGATGCGTCCTGAACAAGACCTGTGATGAGGACTGTGTGGGTGCCTACAGTATATTTAAAACAAACAAATATTCAGACATTCATTCTGGTCTACTGCACTAACCGCTACCCTCAGCTCATATTGAAGAAGCAGTACACAACAGTTCACTGATGTTTAAGCTGCTTTCATTTTCTTTTTAATAACAAGCAAACTGTGACCACCACAGTGACAGTTTGTAGCAGCTAATGTTGTTTAAATTGCACTTCAGCTCTTTAGCCTGTGCGCACACAGACTTTTGCAAACCTCAGCCCACAGGCCGAGCTGGGTCATTTCATGCCGGAGATCCACGCCAATTTCTCAGAGCTGACTGATTTTTAAGAGAGATAGATGAACCCAAGGCTTATCAGATGAACAGATGTCACACAGAGAACTATGGGTAATTACACTGGACTCACAATTCCCATCAACCCCGTCCCCCTGTGTGATTGAGTTTGTGTGAGTGAGAGAAAGAGATAGTGACTGAGGGCCAGCTGCTTGTCTTCTTTTATGATATATGTCAACCCAAATACTTACTTTGCTTTGATCTGAGCCCATAATAATTTTCTGCTTTCCATGTGCAGATGTCAGCAAGCTGTAGTTTTTGCTGAAATTTCACAATAGAGGTGTAAATACTGTGTTTGATGTGTATCACTGCTGCTGTAGTTACCGCCTTATGTTCACTGGTTTACTTTCCAACCAGAGTAAATGAACTGTTAGCTGTCACTGAGGCCAGGGGGTAATCAAACTGCAGTTTCAATTAACAATGAGCTGATTTAATGCTAATATTGCAGGTTCACAAGTTAAAATTTGTTACAAGTCAATCTGACAAAGCTCTGCTGACATTTACCTAAAATCATCTTCTTGAAACGTTCATCCACATTCTGCATTGCAAAAAAGAAAAAGCTGAGAAAACTCAAAATATCAAGGAAGCATGATTCAATCCCTTTTCAATATTTCATGACATTTAACAGTTGTTGACTTTGCTAAAACTTACATATTTAAACAAGATTTCTGCCAATCTGAATTTTCTTGTTCACCTAATTACAGTATTCCAGGATGGATTTGTGTTTCCTCCAACTGCAAACCAACAACCTTTCATGTAGCAACACATGAAACTTTGTCTTTACAAGGATATTTGTCATTATAATTATATTTATCTTATATATTTATCTTATATAACCTTATATTTAGGGCAGCATGGTGGTTAGCACTGCTGCCTCACAGCTGGAATAACATCTAGAAGGCCTGGGTTCAATTCTGTCTTGGCCCAGGCCTCTCGCTGTGTGGAGTTTGCATGTTCTCCTTTTGTCTGTGTGGGTTTCCTCCCACAGCTCAAAGACATGCAGTTACTGGGGTTAGGTTAATCGGTCACTCTAAATTGCCCATAGGTATGAATGGTTGTCTGTCTCCCTGTGTTAGGCTGGTGACCTGTACAGGGTGTACCCTGCCTCTTGCCCTATGATAGCTGGGATAGGCTCCACCCCCCGCGACCCTGAACAGGATAAGTGGAAGAGGATGGATGAATTATATTTAAAGAATGATGAATTTAAAAAAAATGAAGAAGACAACTGAGCTGGAACTCATCAGGAACATGTCCAGAAATCAGTGTCTGTGAATTGTGTTGAAGCTCTATCATGCAAAGATGAAGCCATTTGTGAAAAGGATCCAGTAACACTGCTGCCTTTTCTGGACCAAAGCTCATCATGGACTGAGGCAAAGTGGAAAACTGTTCTGTGGCCAGACAAATCAAAATTTGAAATTCTTTTTGAAAAGCATGGAAGCCAAGTCCTTCAGCCTAAAGAAAAGAGGGACCATCAACAGTCAGTTCAAACGCCTGTATTGCTGATGGTATGGGGGTCACATCTAGAAAGACACCATCAGTGCTGAAAGATATATATACAGGATTTAGAGCAGCATATGCTCCCATTCAGACATCTTTTTCGGGGAATGCCTTGCATACTTCAGATGATGCTAAACCTCATACTGCATCTATTTCAACAGTGTAGTATTGTAATAGAAGAGTCCAGGTGCTGAACTGGCCCGCCTGCAATTCAAACTTTCGACCAGGTGAAAACAATTGAGGCATCATGAAAAGGAAAATGCTCTTTTGAAGACCCAGGACTGTTGAGCTGCTAGAATCCTGTATCAGACAAGAATGGAACAACTTTCCCAAAAGTCCAGCAACCGGTCTCCTCAGTTCCCAGATGTTTACGGACTGCTGTTAAAAGAAGAGGTGACGCTACACAGTGGCACATGTAGCGTCACGGCTGTGTCCCAACTTTTTTGAGACTTGTTGCTGCCATCAAATTCAAAATGAGCTAATATTTTTCTTAAAATTGTAAATTTTCTCAGTTTAAACATTTGATATGTTTTCTGTGTTTTCTTGTGGATAAAATATGGGTTTGTGAGATTTGCAAATCATTGCATTCTGTTTTTACACAGTGGCCCAACTTTTTTGGAATTGGGGTTGTAAAAAATTTGAAGTAACAGTTACTAGTTCACATGCATATATGGTTAACTTGTGACAATTCTGAAACTGAGACATCCTCAGCTCCGCCTTCCCATACTTTGACACCCACATGGAGCTGTCAATGAGTAATTAAAGCATGGCAGGATAGTGAAAGCTGTAATCTTTGGTGATCATTCAGGTAATAAGTGAACTTGAAATGCGTCCAAACACAGGCAGAGCAGGCACGTATACGGAAAGTTTACGTGCAAGTGTGGTCATACACTTAAATTTTATATGAACACTAACCAAAAAAACCCCAAACAAACACTTTTGAGACTAGTTTAAACTTGTACATCCACCAAAGTTTTACTAACAATCAGATTGGGCACTGCTCAGAGCAGTGCATATACTCACACGTACACGTACACAAATGATGCCATTATTTGTGAGGTTGATTGCAAGAAAAATTAGTCTGCTGTGGCAGCAACTCAAAAATCTGAAGCACACCTCCCCACCTTTCAATCTGCATCCATGGAAACCAGGACATAGGGAAAGTAGCAGCAAGGCCCAGCACAGAACAGAGCAGACATCAGTGGAAAGAGATTCATTAAGTCAGATCCAGCATGAAAGGAGCAGCTGTTGTGGAGGTGAGCTGCAAAGCGGCTTGCAGGTGCACAGCAAGTGTGGGCAGGTAAAGCAGCTTAAGCAGCACTCCCTGTGTGAGTTCGGCAAATTGGATGCATTGTGATGAGCTGATCTGCAGGGACTGCTTAGCTTCTTATCCTGTCTGCTCAATTATATAAACGTCTCATTGAAGCCAGGGCACAAAAAAAGCAAAATAATAAGAACTGTAGATGTTGCTACATTCAGAGTTATGAAAATATTTCACGCACCATTCATCATAGTGTCATGGGACTCTAAAACCAGTGAAAATCAATACAGTATGTGTTGACCTGTATAATATAAATTGAATTCAGTTATATTAAACACACTGGGCGATGTTTGGAAAGAAAACAAACGTGATACATTCAAAAACAAAAACAATAACAGTAAAGGCAATACCATGAAGAATTACTTACTGTACAATGTATAGAGTGTTTCCCTCTAAATGCTGGACTGCATAAGAAGGACAAGATAAGTGATGCTTCCAACTTCTAATGCAGGCTTTCTGGTATATGTGTACAGTCTCCATTTTCTAGTATTTTAGTGTCTTTAAGTTTGGAAAAACTGTTTGGAAAAATGCCAGTCGGTACTTCACCATGCCATAAACTAATACCATGACTTCTTCCAAGACACTGCTTTGTGTAAATAGTATTTCTGGTGCAGGATCAATCCCAAGCAAGCAATGTGGATGAGGTAAAGAAAGCTGCATTCAATGCTACGTCAACTGTGAACTGCAATTTAAAAAGTTGTGTGCTGATCATCAGGCCAAAACGAAGCCATTCTCAGCTATTTTTAGGACTACAAACAGCTGTCAGGACATCAATCCTGTGCCAGGTGGAAACTGAAAGAGGAAAAAAATGCTTTCAGTATGTGCCGTCAGTTTGAAATGCAGAGTTTGTGGGTGTTCTTTTTTTTTTTTTGGAGTTACCTGACTGCAGTTCTCTAAAGTGATTTAATTCCCAGATGTCATTAAGCTGGCATGAAGCGTTGATTTGCTTTGTAGTGCTTTGTTCTTGTTTGGAGAGCTGTTTGTTCGTGGGTTTCACTGCAGGCATTTTTAACAGGAAACTCTGACTTCTTTGGGTTTGTGTATACGTGTGGGTTTGTTGTTGGCGCTATAAATTGTTTGTAATGAAGCTGTTCTAGTTCCACATCTGAGCAAACTTTGAAGAGAGAAAAGAACATTAGTATGGCTGGTGGCAGATTTGATTTCTGTCTTCAAATGCAGCATCCATTAAGACTTCTGGTTTAAATGCATGTGGCAAATGCAGTTTCACTCTCTTAGTCATATTCTAAAATAATACATTTGCTGTGAAGCCTAAGTTATAATCATTTCCCGCTCTAAGATTCAACAGACAGAGCTTGGGAAGTGATTATAATTTAGGGCCATTGCACATACACTTTAGTATAAAATAAAATACATCTAGACATGCAATCACATATATGTCTCTTTCTCCATCATCCTGATAAAGTAACAAGAGCTGACTTTCAGTGGACCCAATATAGTTTGATTTACCTGCAGCAGTTTAAAAGGTGGGAGCACAATATTCCCCCTAATGTGAATTGAAAAGCATTGGAGGAGAAAATCATTTCATCACTCTATCTGTGATGGTGTCACAGGGGGAGAGAGAATTGACTAATGTGCGTGTGTGTGTGGGTGTGTGTGTGACAGACAGTCATTTCAGTGGATCCACAGAGGATAAATGATTACCTCTGTTAAGATGGAGCTTTGAGCTGAAGAGACTGCGAGATGCTCTGATATTGGAGGCCCGGTGTGAATCCTATCGACCACAGTGCATCACCACCCACACAGCCTGCATTCATATAGACCTGCTAGCTATGCGCTGGGTGCACAGTGTCACCACAAAACCTTCTTAATATTGAGCTGCAACACCTTATGAAGGATTCATGATTTCAGTGCTACCCTTTCCTCTCTTTTTTTTGGCATTTTGTCTTCAGTTGTATTTCTCTTGACAGTCAATTTGAAAGAAATGCTGACCCATTTCTGTAATTTAGGACAAAGACAAACATCATTAATATTTTTACCTGTGTGGTAATTTCACATGTCATAAAGATTCTGCAGGGTCGGCTTTTTGTCTCTGGTTTGACTGCAGTGAATTTTGAATCTCTTGTGTTTCTGGGAGAAATCACCGCTGACCATGTGGTGCATAACATTTTATCAGTGCTAACTATGGAGAGTGTATTCAGAGCTGTTGTGACCACTAAAAAGACAAAAACAATATATATCTGTCACCAAAATGAGTCACCACACGGAAAGAATTGTCACAATTATTTAACAATGAAAAATAGTTTACCATAAAGAAGCCACGAAAAAACAACTACAAAACAGACAACCTATCCAGTCAAATACAAGCTAGAGCTGCTATAAAAGGAGAGTGAAGGACAGAAAAGGAAAACTGACTTTCAGCTAAACTTTTATTGGTCTTCACTTCACCAGGTCAAACTGGATGCATTTGAGGAAACAGACCAAAAGCCATGAGTAATACATCAATATACAGATCATAACCAGTAAGGCATCGGGACGCTATGAAATAAATGTACAGTAATTATACCGGCACTTTAACTATATGCATGGAAGGTTTTAATACTTTGTGCTCTTTTTGTATAATTTTTTCTTCAAAAGCCTGTCTAAAGTTTTACTTTGTATGGCTGTGCTATTGTAGAGCATGATCTGATATCCTCGTGTTGTGTTGAACCTATCCGGGCTGTCACATGGCAAGAGATGGGGTATACCCCGGGCAGGTCACCAGTCTGTTGCAGGGCCAACACAGAGCAAAGGTCAACCATTCACACTCACATTCACATCTACACTATGTACAGTTTAGAATCACCAGTTACCCTTACATGCATGTCTGTGGACTGTGGGAGAAAGCAGGAGAGAACCATGCATGCACAGGGAGAACATGCAAACTCCACTCAGACAGGCCCCTTGCATTTGAACCCAGGGCCCTCTTGCTGTGAGGCAACAGTGCTAACAACCACACTTCAAAAAAAAAAAAAAGTTAACTAAGTCAACACTGACTTTTGTTTTTGCACAGAACACAAACCCCACTCTCCCAATGAAACAGTTGCATTCATCCATCAGTACCTGCTTCTTACACTGACTTTCTTGCTTTTTTATTACCTCACCTGATTTGTGAAAGCATTTCAGCTTGCAAGTGTTTGTGCCAGAAAGAACAGAAGGCATTTTCCCCAAGTCGGAATGCTATGACATCACAAACAGTGTAATCACTTAGTTGCAAAGATGATCCTGGAACAGCATTAGTTAAGATGCTGCAGGAACAACACCAACACTGCAATAGTAGATGTGCCATTGTACAAGTATAAAATTCTTCTGCAGAGGAATGCACTAAGAAGTAAGTTCAGCATAGCCTGGCTGTCTTTGTATGAGTTTTCCTGACAAAACCTGAAACCCCTCTCAGAAACATTGGTTACCATAGCAGCAGTTATTAACTTTTACTGTTAATCCAGGCTTTCTTTTTTTGCTGAGGCTGTGAGCATGCTCACATGTTATTTGACTCTTCTTCTGCACAAAATGGGCTGTGTGCCTCCTTCCTCAGCCAGTGGAACAGGTCATGGAGAGATTTAATGGGATATAAAAAAAAAAAGTTACATCAAAACACAGCATAGACATGGCAAATAATGCAGGAGTCCTGCAGATAATTGTTATTCTTGTGTATAATTGAATATATTTATTTTACCACTCAGCGCACCCTCAGTGCTGCCGTTTATGTTAATGTGAATCTGCACATTAGAGCTGTTAAACTGCAAACCTGATGCCTTTTAACATGATACAGAAGAAAGGCATCCAGGCCTGACAGTGTCCAATAATGAAGGCAATGTGGAAATCAATTTGATTTTTGGCCAAATCTAAATCATATTAATTTAATTGAGTGCATGGTCTCTCTCTCTCATTCTCTAAAAAAAAAAAAGCCAGTTTTCTAACCAGTGTTCATTTGCTGAAATTACAGTCATAATCAGCACCAAATCAGAATTGAATATAAACATGTATTTATGTATTTTCTGCATCACCAAGTGAATGCATGTTCCTTCCTGTGGCAACACTATGCCTACATTATGCACCACCATAACTGCACATCAAATGCTGTCACCTGAGAATCAGAGAAAATGCCATCTAGAAAATTACTTGTATCAATGGGGTCGTTTTTACAGCTGATTTTAAACCAAAACTCTGAACATAACTTGCTCTGGTGTGGGATTTTTGTTCAAAACAAGTAAATGTAGTTATGTACCCCAATTAAAAGAGAGATACCTTTTTTTAAGGTTGAAAACTGTGATTTGAAAAGGAACATACCTCAGCCTTGTTTGGTAGTATACCCCTCTAGAGCCAGGGCATGAGAGAAGTTGACTTTGGTAATAGAGAATGGGCTTCTGTTATCCCTGCAAACGTATAGCTAAAAAGAATGCCAGTACTGGACACTTAAGCAAAAGCCCATGAATGTAATACAAATCAGCACATGGAGAATTAAGGCTAAGGATCTGTTCTCATGGTAAACAGACCCAGGTTGGTTAAGGCAGGGGAAAGATCATTGTTATAGTTGATGCAAACATTCATTTGCAGGATGCAGGCTCCTGCATGACAGTCTGACTCACTACAGCTATGCACTCCCGCAGCCTTCACAGCCTTACTGCCTCTTTATGTAATCCTAGAATTCAGACAGAACTTAAATTACGAGGTGAAGAATCACTGAATATTGATGCAGTTTATTTGTTATTCTGCCAGACTTGATTTGCAGCCTCTGAAGCAGTCTATCACAAATCAGTCCACAGATTTCGAAAATCAATTCTCGTAGACCATTAATAATAAAGTCATGTTGACAGAACCGAAATGTCACAGCTATTTCATGAGGGCATAGTTAAGTACAGAGAGTACACAGTAAATTTATCACATTAATCGGGTTATGGAGTTTTCAGTGAAAGGAAGAATTTGTGCTGTGGAAAATGTAAGAAGTTTGAAAAATTATTGCAAAATAAAAGCAGGTATACCCTCAGTCAGACAGTGATAGTTAGTCTAGAACAGGTGACTGATTTTGGCCAATAAATCATTGTAAATAAATGCTGTTTGGACTGGAAACTAATTATAAACTGAACCCCGACGAATTTCCCCAAAATGATGTGCTTTTTATATTTTATTTTTTATTATATGTAGTTCCACATTACAAACATCCGGACATATGGAACACATAGACCTTTTTTTTTTTTTAGGTATAAGTGCTGCTTAAACAATTATATGTGATGTTTCAAATGATGCTCCATCTTGGAGTATACTCATTTGATTTAAATAGCACACACCATTAACACCATCACCAAGATTGACCTACTAATACTGCAAGATATTCATCTTAAATTTGACTAAGAAGAAGTTAGAAGAAAACTGCATCTAAATAAAGTCCCAAAAACATATCTTGCTAATAATTTGAGAAAATTATGTATGTTCATCTATACATTCCCTACCTATCTTAGAGAGCCCACATATACACAGACATAAATGTTTGTCTGTCTTCATGAGGACATTCATTGATTTTTATCTCTGGTTCCTGTGAGAAGTAACTTCAGTTTCTTACTCATATTGTTTGTGGGGAAGCTGCAACCCACGATCTGACCCCTCTCCATTGTCTCGTCTTGAGCAGGCACAATTAGACACACATGAGTGTATCCGGAGAGCACTCCTCTTTTCAAAACAGTAATGTATTTGATTGCCTGCATAGGTTGCACTCTGTCCAAACTGGATTGCACAAGTTCCTATTGAATGCACTGAGGCCACAGACCTGTTTGAACATGCACACACACAAACACACACACACACACACACACACACACACACACACACACACACACACACACACACACACACACACACAGAATTCAAAGTGATCTTTTCTATAGTTGCAGGAGAAGAGGCCCTATATAGTCCATATCTTTAGGCTACATTCTCATCTCTTCAGAGCAGTGCCTCAGGGGGACAATCCTTTCAAAAGGGCAGTGACCAAACAAGATGCTCCATGTATCTCACTACTCATGTTACTATAGCAACCCAGTCATCTGCTGAGTGTATCTCGAAGTCTCTTTAGGAGTGTGAGCGTAAATATCCCATAAGCCAGTCTGTGTGGGCCTACATGGGTTCAAACAACAACTGTGTACCTTGGCAAAGCATCTCTGCGTGCGTGCGTGTGTGTGTGTGTGTGTGTGTGTGTGTGTGTGTGTGTGTGTGTGTGTGTGTGTGTGTGTGTGTGTACAAGAGAGAGAATAAGAGAGAAATAAATATGGTTGTATTTTGATGTATTTGTAACTACCATGAATCTTGATCCTCCTCCTGGAGTTGCTGTTTGAATGAACCTCTCACAGCTGTCACAGCAATGAGAGGCTAGTGTTTTTTAGTATTCAGGGACACTAGAACCAGTCGGTGGGTGATGTGTATCAGCATGGCAAATTTGGGGGGGGGGCATTCTTTCTCTCTGTTAGACGGGCGAGCTGCTTCATTATTAATAGTAGTAGCAGATTAACTGATGGCATCTGCCACCTGTTGTGTAGTCAGCAACTCCAACATAAAGAAGGATGTGATTTGAGTTCTCAGTAACCTCAATATTATGTTAATGTTTCTTCAATCAGAAAACATCATCTTCTGTCTCCATTTGGTGCACCCTCAAAAAAAAAAAAGCATATTACAAATACAAAAGGCATGGCTTTCCTTAAATGTAGTCGCTGCATGAGTGTCCTTGTCACACTCTCTGAGTCTACTGAATGATCACATCAAATACACTCAGTGTTGCTTGTGTTGTTCAGATATTTGAAAAAGAAAGTGGTGGCGAGGGAGACAGACGGGCAGGGGAAGTCGGATGAAGGGGAGAGACACGAGCGGCTTGACATTTGTGTATATGTGGGAATTATATCTCCCATAATTGCTCTCTCAGTTGTGCATGCAACGCATCTTCACGACGGACTTACTTTAAAAAGTCATTCATCATTGTCTGTGTGCCATCACACAGTTTGTAGCACATATTCAATCTGAACATGTCGTGATGGAAGCACATCATGATGTGATGGTTTCAGCGTCTGCCTTTGCATGCTTGTGACTGCAGAGTGCTCAGTCAGCAAAGGGCTGCTTGCACCACAGGCAGCAGTCACACTTTGATGAGCTTGTGCTGTTTTGCTGCAAAGTTACCAGGCTAATCGTGTGTCTTGGATGCTCTGCTGTTTCCTTAGAAAGTACCTAAAAGTAGATTTAATAATAATAATAAAAAAGATCCATTATCATCAGAGGACATGAACCAAAATCTCTTTAAGTTTCCATTTCAAGAGCATCCAGTGAATCGAGCGTGTTAAATTGCAAATAAAGAGCAATATGTAGACGTAACTGTCATGGTCTCAGCTCTGTTAAACAGGTTTTTTGTTTTTTTTAGTTTTCAAGTTCTGTGTATTATTAAATATCTTCAGTCTGTTTCTTACGTTTGCATTTCATCTATTATTCCAGAGCTTTTGTTGTATCTCTTTTGTGTATTTTTGTATTTATAATCCTGCATTTTGAGTTCCAATAGTTTTGCTAGCTAACTTCTCGTTACGGTCATAGTTGTTAGTGTTGTATTCTTTATATCAGTTTGTCCATACCTTCACTGTGCTCCCTATTAAGTCTTTTTCTTTGTGTTAGGTGTTCCTGTGTTATGTTATTTCCTGTTACTTGCTTGATAGTCATGTTTTCTTGTGCCTTGTATTTAGTGTTGCTTTCCTCTGTCTCATTAGGTTCAGTTCACCTGTGCCTTGTTTTTCCCCAGCTGTGTTCCCTCTCCCTAATTACCTCTTGTGTCTCAGGTTTGGTGGCATCCTGCTGTTTGTTCCCTGTCTGTCTCCCATATGTCAGCCTGTGCGTTTTCCTCCAATGGGTTTATGGATTTTGTTTGCGGTCTTTGTTAGAATCCATTCACTTAAATAAAGATCAGTTTTGTTAAGATTTCCTGTGTCTTAAGGTCCACTTTCATCATCCACAACACATGACAGAAACACTTACTTAGGTTACAGGTAGCTATAGCAGGGTCACATACGAGATGTGTGAAGGAGAACTGTTAAGCTTGCATAAGATCATATCTTGATAATTTATAGTTAAATCATGTTTAAATCAGTGGTTAAAGGCTACTTTAATGAGCATTTTCCTGTGAACAATAACTGCATGTGGCATTGCAATGTAAAGCACAGTGACAAACTAAAGCACCTTCTAGTTCACTATTATGATTTTGTGGCCCACAGCTCAATTGTGTTTTTGATTACCTCTGATTATCTGCTTCAGTCAACCTTAGTGGAGATTATCAAATCTCACACAGATAAGCTTAACAGCTCATTTGTGAACACAGTGGCACATTTAGCAGCTGAAGAGTTTTATTGGACTTCCTGGTCAAAGACAGTTGTCAAAATCAGTGTTCACAATGCAGTGTATAATCTGTGGTAACAGGCAATAATTTGTTAACCTTATACACCTTTAATGATACTATGTTAAATATGTACAACTGCTTCAAAGGTTATCAGGTCATTAAATCACTGTCATCCCTGATAGTCCTCTGTGTCACATAGACTGGAGCCTATATGACACAGAGGAAATTTAGAGAAGCTATAAGAACAAACACAAGACAGAAAGCAACATGTAATACAATCCCAAAACTTACATGTATTACAAGAATGAGTAAGAACAAAGCAGGGACCAAAATTAAAGCAACACAAAGGTCAACAAAATCCAATACTAAAGCAATAATACTAAACAAAATAGAACCATTTACAAGGGACTGTGGGGAAAATCTAGTATTTACTGAGATATTGATGTTACCTTTAGAAATGTTGGTTTAGTTAATAAGAAAAAAATAGTACATCAAAAATTACCACATCACCTTCTTACTAACTAGAGAAGTAGAAAATTCACATTCCATTCACTTTCTTAACTGCCTATCCAATTTAGTGCTGTGGGTACACTGGAGTCTATCCCAGTTGACGCAGGGTAAGAGATGGGGTACACCATGGACAGGGCACCAGTCTATCACAGGGTATAGGAATTCAGCTACTGCTAAATATGCCTTGTTTGTTGTGACAAATTGCTGGGAGAGTGTGTTTGTGGGAGATACCTGCTCTGCAGTTTACTTTTGCCCCGCATGTACATCTCCCCGCACATGTAGCAGAGGTGGCTAAGCTGTGCAACAAGCTTCTTGTACAGTTAAAGCATCCCTAAGCTTCTTTCTAGAATAAGTTAAAAAGAGAGAGAGAGAGTCAAAGGCTGATATGAGGATCTTTCAGAAATGTTTTTAATCATCACAGCAATAATCACACGAATGAAATGATGCTGTATGCCTCTATTATATTGGCATGCACATATATAGCAGTTTCTCTCCATAAATAGAAGCAGTTCTTGGCAGGTACTATAAAGCAGGCAGCAGGCTGCTGCAAGCTAAGGAAGAGAGAATTCTAACAGAGCTGCAAGTACTTTTTTCTCAGGGATTTTGGATTGTCAAGTGGCCAGCTTGAATTCAGCTGGTGGTTTGGAAAGCTGGAGGGATGGGTATGGTTGGTATCTTCTCTCTTATTCCAACCAAAGATTTCCAAAGACTAACTAGTATTTTAGGTAAATTATGAGAAAAAAGACATCTGAAAGGATACTCATCTTAGCAGATCTTACTGTGAGAAAGCTAGTATAAGCACACACACACAAAAACACCATAAATTATGTGTATGTATATATATATATATATATATATATATATATATATATATATATATATATACACTGAAATTATCACCTGGAATATCCTAACATGTGAAACCTTCGTTCCCATTTATTAGTTGCATTTGACACACGCACACACACACGCACACACACACACACACACACACACACACACACACACACACACACACACACACACACACACACACAAACAGTATATGTCATCTTCTCCCTCATCCATCCTAATATTCCTCAGAAAAGTTCTATACCTATATGTTTGTGCCAACCATGGGTGAACTGAGGTGGTAAATGATGACATTATGTATCAGCAGCTCAGGACACATGATGAATGAGCTGACACAGGAACACAAGAGAAACTTATATGTTCAAAAACAGTCCAATTTCACCACTGGAGTAATGCAGCTACTTGCATCTATCAACACGTCACTTTATACATGAAAATACATTTTCCTTCCATTGAAGAATCTCAGACTAAATAAAGATTATGTCCTGATAAATAATATTATAATAGGCTATTATAATATTCTGTACAGTCTGTGTACAGTAGGAGTCTTAGTTGTACTCCCTCTTTATAAACTGTAATGTGTATCATGATAATGTGCATGCTCTGGCCCAAAATTTCAAAATCCTTATGTATCTAATGGACTTCTGATGTGAGCTGTCACTTGACTGTATGAGGGGCGGTTTAGGACATTATTC